>JAMKQA010009157.1:0-14121 GCA_024699735.1 Posidonia australis | reverse complement strand
ACTCTCTCCAAACCAGCCTTGAGCTCCTCTAAAGTGATCTGACCACTATTGTCTGTATCGATCATCTTGAACATTTCTTTTAGACCAGCAAGTTCTTCTTCAGACAGGCTTTCAGCAATGACCTAAATAAATAATAGTAACTTTCTGTAAAAAGCTCTTTGATAACGTCCAAAATTCAGCCATTTACTGTGTAAATAACTACTAAAAAATGACAGTTCAGAGAACTTGATTCAGATTATGCTAAGGTTCATAAGCTCATGTATGCACTGACAAGTGCTAGTCGAACTGTCAACTTTCTTAAATAAAAATATACATAAATATAAATCGAAACTACTGTCAAATTTCTATATGTATGCCCAACATGAAGCTTTCAAAGGTACCTTGTCAAGTGGATTTCAGAAACTACTTGAATGTTAGGCATAAACCATATGTATGTGTTACAACCACGATATGTCAGTTAAATCTTGGTGTCAACTTATGCATATCAGATGTACAAGCAGCATAAGTCAACTGAAAGTGGTTAGGGAAAGCAAAGTCACCAAGATGTACAGCAAAAAGTGGGCAGGAGGTGGAGATCTCATTTGACATGTGTGGTGTAGAGGAAATTTCGATTCATCATCTCTGTTTAGAAGTATAGTTCAGAATGTCATTTGCCAGAGAAGGATTTACGCTGATCAATTCTACAGGAGAACAAAGGGAACTTAAACATGGAGAAGCAGTTTATTCCTGAAGATTCATGCTACATTTTGGCATGGTTTTAGATGTTGGAAACGTGTCAGATTTCAGCAAAAAGAAAAACAAACACATGTTGGCAAACTGTCGGCATGTCAGTGGAAACATGATTAAAAAATCCCACCTTTGATAACAAAACATCCTTGTTGATGTCGTGTCAGTAAATTGAAAATTCAACATGTGTCGACATTTGAAGTCATGCTTTTTAGACAATTTGGCGACAACATACTAGTATCTCTTAATGCCCTTTTTAATGAATAGAGGAAATTATTTGTTTTGTGAAGGGTTCATTCAGATATTGCAAATTCGTTTTTCCTGTCTTAAGTTTGTATATATCTTTATTTTTATTTTCTGATTATTTTGTTGTACTTTCCATCTGCTTTATTTCTATGCTCATTTAGCTAATGAGAATCATCCTAATATTTCCTTCAAAATAATATAAGTGTACTGAAATAACAGAGAATTGCAATAAAGAAACACAAACAAAATACATATGATGATTCTCAAGAGGATTTCCTAATGTATGTTTTTATATAATCTGTAAATAATCTGTAACATCTAAAGTAGCGAAGTGTGCATACAACGGTAAACTTTAAGTAGCTACATACTCTGAGAGCCATTTTCTTGAACTTGTTCATTGCAGAGAATTGTTTCAAACGAGTTAGAACAGCAGAATCAAGGGGCTTATCAGGAGCCACACCATCAACACAGACCCAAGGATGACCTGCAATAGAATCAACAGAAACGCTTGTATGAATTACTATGCGACTATGGGACTAAAATATGAAGAATCACATTTAAGCTATTCAATTAAAAATCCATGATATAGAGGAAAGGTGAGAATTCTTGTGATTATTCAATCCATTGGATTAAATTTCACAAAGAATGTCTAGACATATCCTTATGATTGCAGCAATAGTAATTCTTATCTAGTTTTGAAAATTTATGCATCAAAATATGATCTGGCAAGGTTGTGTAGTTTGGATAGGAAAACCTGAAAAACCCATAACTCGCCAAATTATTCAGGAAAAATTGGTCGGTCTCAGAGAAGACATGACTACCAGGAAACTTGCCTTTGAAATACTGTCTTTAGATGCATTATTACTGGGATGAAATAATTTAAAAACAGAATATCACTCTTTAAGATCTGGTTATTCCTTTTAAGCCATGAGGTCCACCAAATGCATGTGGGAAGATCAACATTTGCCCAAGTTCTTATGTGATGCCTAGGTCCCGAAAAGCCCTGGTTAGGAGAGGCTAATCAACCTTGCAGAACCAGCAAGGTCCTAAACTACCCACAAGGAAGAAGCCTCATTATGGCATTTTACAAATAAATGTTCTTCTACAAGATTAGAACAGTCTCATTCCTTTCCAGCAAGGTGGCATGGCAGCATGAGCAAGAGAACAGATCCGTCTCAACTTTGGAGTAGCCTTCATGTTGCCAAGACTCCATACATCTTGCCCAATAACTCAAGTACATCTACACAAACCATCCAGCTGCATTCCTCCCGTCCACAATTTCTCCTGTAGCAATTTGTTAGTCCACGATGCATTCAAGTTGCATGAAATGCTTGATTTTAAGAAACAGAATGTCATCTTCCTTTTTTCTAAATCCACCTTCCCAGCTGTCACTTTGTGCTCTTCTGCATACACTTCCATTTACCTGTTATTCATGATAAACCTATACAATCACATCAACATCTGCATCCAGCATGTATATTCTAATTCAGTTGTCCATAACAAGCCTATAGAATCACATAATGCATCCTTATTCAGATATTTTATGTATCTATCAGACAACTGAGTACTTTTTGTTAAATATATATGTGGAGAAAAATAAACTATATTGCGTAAAATGAAATCAAAGAGTAAAATGCATATATAGGGTGCACATAGATATATGGATCTACATAAGATCCATTAATTCATTTAACTACTAACATAATAAACCAACTCAGTGTAACACTCCCCCTCAAATTAAGCATAAATAGCTTGCTACATAGAATAGAAAACTGTTGAGGCCCCAAGGCCTTGGCGAAAATATCTGTAGTCTGATCCTCCATTCTCGCAAACAATGTGCAAATCTTCTCAATTATCACAACATGACAAACAAAGTGACAATTGATGTGGGATATCCTATCCGGCCTAAATTGCAACCGAATCGCCCTAGACAAACAGTCAAAAGACACCCTAGCGCAATACAAGCAAAAGAGCCCATGTTGAGTAGCATAAAAACCTCGAGCAAACAACCCACAGGCACCTGGTAGATAAACCAGTTAAGACCTGGACCTCCATGCCAGTCGGACGCCTAGCTTCTACGCCAGCCAGAAGCCCAGGCCACACACACACATGCCTTGACAAAACTTCACGTGAGCGTGCAAACACACCTTGACAAATGCGGTTCCCATACACGTAAGGTCTCCAAGTGCCCTGCCCCTTCTCGACATGTAAGCTACCTAACACCTTCATGCACCACCTAACCAGAGTTATCTAATACATATATAGGCCATTATTGCCGTTGAATACACTCCTTGGTGGTCTCAAGCCACCCCTTTCAGGTATAAATATAACCCATCACATACTAATGGGGGGTTCGAATTCCAATGTTGATTCTTGACTCTCAATCATTCACTCCCTCTCTAAAACATGATCCTCTCCTTACTAACTTAAGCATTAGAGCATTCTCAGCCGACCCATGCCCGACCTAGGACCTCTAACTATTTCCTTTGCCTACTGACTTCTACTGGCATGACAATTGTCATAGCTTGCCGACAAGCACCGACAACCACCGACAAACATCAACTCTCAGGATAAACAACCAATACCAAGCAAGTTAAGGAAGCAGGGCCAGGATCAGCTGATGCTGTCTATGGAAAACTTTTCTCACTCGTAACGGTCACATTTCGGTTCAAACATGCTTACGAGGATACAAAATCATTTTGAGCGCTGCATGGAGATTACTATGGAGGCCTTCAAAGGGCTACAAGATAAAGTAGCATTTCCCTCAAAGGAGCTGGTAAAACAGGATGCTGAGGACAAGAAGACTGCACCCTCCGAGCCACCCCCTCCAAAAAAGCTTCAATAAAGTGGACAATTTGACAAGGCAATCCAAAATCATTTCGAGCAGGTGAAGGAATGCTTGATGGAAATGCAGCAGAGGAAGAGCATCCTCTTAGGTGGCATGAAAAAAGTCATGTCTTCTACCTTCGCGAAAATAATGAAAACTGAACCACTCCCAAAAAAGTCAAGATGCTGCGCCTTGAATCCTATAATGGCACCTCCAACCTTGTAAACCACGTCATGATTTTTCGAGATCTGATGGGAGTGCAAATGACACTTAATGCCATTTGTGCTAGATTTTCCTATCACTATGAGGGGTCCAACTCAAATGTGGTTCTCTAGGTTGAAGAACAGTTCCATTTCCCGATTCAAGGAGTTAAGCCACACATTTTGCATGCACTTCATAGGCTATGAAAGGAAAAACAAGGTCTCTCACCATCTTTTCTCTATCATTCAAGGACCAAAGGAAATGCTAAGGGACTATATCTAACGCTTAAACGTCACCCTCACTAACATCCTTTACTCCAAGGAAGACATCACCCTTGCTGCTTCCTAGTAAGGCCTTGCTCCCTTAGAGCTCACACACTCCTACAACTTGAATGAGGTCAAGACATTGGAGGAGCCATAGAAAGGACCAACAAGTATGTCATCGCAAATGAACTAAATGAAGCCAGGCTCATGGAAGTGACTGACTGCCCCGATTGTATCCAGTAAAGCAACGATTCCACCACCACACACCTCTAAACATCTCCAAGGAATAGCAAACTCATGGAAGTGAGAAACACTAAGCAACTACAATGGCATAACCCCTTAAAGACACAATCGAGGCGAAAAGACAACAACAGTGCCTATTGTGACTTTCATCGGAGCATGGACACGCCACCGAAGAGAGTCGACAGTTGAAGGAAAAAATCAAGACATTGGTCCATTGGGGCTAACTTGCCTGCTACATCAACAACAGGCAAAAGGAGAGACATAAGCACACACCCAGGACCCTAGCGACCAAATCGATTAACTCTCGAGGGGTTGACCACGAATAGAGCCAACTCTCAAGCCTAAAAGGATTTGCACCTAGCTGGAGTATATTAAGAGTGTTACCAGTAATCACTAAATGATAATGCACATGTATGATTCTATTAACGTATTATTGGAGTTAAACTCCTCGTTACACTCTATATGTTGTAAACTTTTGTCATTTTTTGTTGTGCAAGCTATAAGTGATCCACCAAGTCATGATGCAACAGCACACCATGCTGAACAAGATCCCAACACACTGTCGTCCAAGTCATAATGCGACACAATCCACGTCACACCGTACTAGACAAGATCCCAGTGTACATCGTGATGTGACAAAATCTGTGTCACACTATGTTGGACAAGATCTCAGTGTGAAATCGTCCAAGTCATAATGTGACAAGATCCACGTTACGTCGTACTGAACAAGATCCCAACATACAGTCATCCAAATCATGATGCAACGAGATCCGCATCACGTTGTACTGGACAAGATTCCAATATACGGCCGTCCAAGTCGTGATGCAACAAGATTCGCGTCACACCGTATCGTACGCATTCCACAGACGTCAAAAAGCTTCAACTTGCCTGTTGTTACTCTTGTAAGACGCATCATGAGAAGTGACTAAGGCATAGGCCTACACACCTGCTGAGCACGTCAACTATCTACTTTGACAGTCAATCTACAAATCAACTATCTAAGTAGGGAAATCCTAATGCAAGATATCCTATCCAACCTAAATCGTAAGTGAATCACCTTGGACAAACAACCTAAAGACACCCAAATTCAAGACAACTAGAAGAGCTGCAAGACATGTAAGAAGCCTAACACCTTTCAACACTGCCAGACAATTGACAGGACACTTCACCCCGTCAAAGTCTCCTGACAGAGTTGTCTAGGCCATTATTGCAACTAGATACACTTCTTGGTGGTTTCAAGCCACCCCTGTCCAGTATAAATATAACCCATCGTATAATAATAGGCAGTTCAAATTCCAATGTTGATTCCTCTCAAAAACCTAATCCTCCCTTTAATAACTTAGGCATCAAAGCATCCTCAGCCAACCCTCGCTTGACCTAGGACTTTTGACTGTTTCCTTTGCCTGCAAACTTCTGTCGACACAACAACTGTCGCAGCTCACCAGCAACCACCATCGAACACTGACTCCCAGGACTAGCAACCAACACTAAACGGATCGAGGAAGTAGAGATCGAGATAAACGATCAAAAAACATAGTCATAAGCTCACTACAAGGACCACAAAGACCATGAAGGAGCATTTTCACCCAAGTTCTCCTATAGTATACGGGATAACTCTATATTTAGCCTCTTCATTGGACAAAGGAACAAGTTTACCCCCAATAGAACGTCTATCCGATTTGGAACATGTGTAATCCACATCAAAGTAAGCAATAAAATCTAAATGACCAAGATTACGATGCATAATTCCCTAGCCAGGAAAATTTTTCACATAACAAAGAATAAGAAGCACTACTTTCTAGTAACACACTTTCGGATTCTCCATAAACTAACCAACCATACTAACAACAAAAGTAATGTCTTGTCTAATGGCAGTGAGATAGATCACTGGCCTACAAGACGTCTATATCACCTTTTATCAACAAAGTCTTCTACATCATCTAACCATGATAAAGATTTAGTATCTCGATCAATAGGGGTGTTAGTAGGTACCTAACTATCTCTATTTCTTGAAACAAATCTAACACGTACTACCTTTAGGACACATGTTCGCCGTGAGCTACCTTAATACCAATGAAATATCATAGTTAACTTAGATCCTTTGGACAAAACACTTTTTCAGATGTTGCTCTATCACTGTTACACCCATAAAGTCACTATTAGTCACAAGAATATCATCTATGTACACCATCAAAATCACAATACCTGTGTCGCATTGTCTAACAAATACAAAATGGTCAGTATGGCTCCAAGCAAACCCAAGCAAAACCAACTGAGTTCATTGCTTAATAGAATTTCTCAAACCACGCATGAAGACACTAATTGAGCCTATATATTGCTTTCCTCAATCTACATACACAACTAATTGGAAAATTGCTAAAGGCTTTGTAATGAAATTTGATTGAAGTTATACGTGCAACAAGAGAAAAAGTCTCAAACTAGCCTACACTATAGGTGTAAACGTTTTGGCAACAAGATGAGCTTTGAACTTATCAAATGTCTCATGTGGCTGATATTTGACTGTAAACACCCATTGACAAGGACAACATGTGCACCTTTAGGAGGATCAACTAACTCCCATATACCTTAAGAAGAGAAGTAAAAGTAGACATCTCTTCTTCCATTGCATGACATAAAGTAAGATATTGACCTTTTCATAAGTTAAACACTGAAGACAAGGAAAGAGTAATCGACTAATGGAAGGCGAGACATTATCAAAGAAATATGATTTGAAAGAGGAAGTTGTGTGCAAGAATGAGTACCTTCCTGAGAGGAAGAGGATGATCTTCAAAATCTCCATCTAATGTCAAAAGGTGAAATAGTGGATGAAGCTTGCGTACATTAGTGTATTTTGAGCAACTAGGATGGGAAAAGATATAGCAAAAATGTTTGAAGTAAGATCGCATAGAAGGAAAATACGATGTATCATCAAAAAATGTAACATCATCACTCACATACTGTTTGCGAGTGATAAAATTATAACAATAATAAGTTGATAACCGTTGACAGTGTAAGAATAACCTAAAAATATACACTTGACAACACTCAAATCATCATATATGATTAATTCATGCATTCCTTTATCTCAAAAATATTTCTTAGATTTAGGGCACACTTATACATGTCCATGATGTTGTTTTTCAACTAGAAGGCCCAAGTGTAACTATTATACATGTCCATGATGTTGTTCATGCATGTTTATTATCAAGCACAACAAGATCCAATTGGCAAGGATAAAAATATGGTTTCAACTTTGTATGACAATTTATCCAAACCTCACAGAACATGCCAAAGCAAGTATAACAAAAATATGACACGAAACAAGATAGCATCATGCAACAAGCAGCTTATATGTATCAATAATAAGAGAAGGCATCCTATTGATAAAATAATAACCAATAAGAATAGCAGCACCCCAATAAATTTTAGGAACATGTGCATGGAACATCAAATTACAAGCTATACTAGAATATAAAGCAATTTTCTCTTAGTAATATCATTACGTTGGGATATATCAGGACACGGTTTGATATGAAATGCCATTAAATGAATAAAAATTTATAAAATCTTTAGACATAAATTCTAAAGCATTGTCTGTATAGAAGCAACAAATAACCAAAGAAAACCAACATTTTATTTCATTATAAAATTTTCGCAGTGTGAAAGGGTCTTTAGTTCGATCCTTAGGAAGGTAAATCTAAGTTATTCTAGAACAATCATCCACAAATATAATGAAATAACGAAAGCCAAATATAAATGGAAAACAACACGGTCCTCAAACATCGCTATAGACAAACTCAAACGAGGAAGAATACCATTTATCAACTCTAGAAGGAGAAGATAATCTATGATGTTTTCATAGTTGAAAATTTTCACACTGAAGTGCTGATATCAATGAACCAACAGAAACGATCTGCTGAGCTTTTCCAAAGACAGCCAATGAAATGGGGATACTTGGGAAGACACTGCACAAACCACAGGAGATGGGGCATCTAAGTAGTGAATACCATCAGCTTCATGCCCACCACCAATCCTCTTCGTCACTTGAAGATCCTAATATACACAACGACTAAGAAAAATGGTCACACAATAGTTAAAAGCTTTGGTGATTTGACTAACAGATTACAGGAAATTCTGGTGCAAATAGAACACATTCAAGTTGAAGGTAGAGGTGTGGACCATCCTGTGAAACTAGAACCATTTGCAAGTGGATGAATAGAAAAAGTATAGATGGAGGAAAACAAAGACCGAGTTACGTACTTACGAGTCACATGTGAGGACCAGGCAGCAAAATTGAAGTTTCTCAAACTTCACCTGTAATAGAATGACAACATAGAAGAATTCTCTGGAGGATCTCACATGGTATTATTTGCAGCAACTTTGTCATACTTGTCCCAACAACGACCAACAGTGTCACCCACATGACCATAGAATGTGCTGAACAGTCCACTATGTCCACCACATTAACTGAAACCACCATAGCCAGTAGCCAATGCCATGCTTTCTGTCACTATGAATCTGTGACAAGTGTAGTGATTGATCCTAAAGATAAAGAAACTTGCTGAAGTCATGCAAACACGCTAAAGCAGAGCATTTGGTAAAGCTTATTTGGTGCAGCTGATCCAAAAAAACGATTATTTCATTGACAGCTCTACAAATGTTCAAACAAAGCCAACTTATTCTCAAATGCCAGCTTTTTTGGTTGCATAAATTGTACATAAAATGTCAAGAAAAAAAACTACATTTGGGAGCTGTTCGAAAACTACTCCCATCATATTTAATTTCCAAGGCTGTCCTTATCATATCACCAATATTTCAAAATATCCACGTCTTATTAAATTATTTGACATTTAGAAAACCAAAAAAATCCTTCAACAAAACCCTATCTCCTTCCTCTCAACTCCAACTCCCTTCCTTGCAACTCTCGCCACTACCGCTCTTTCGTGCACCAACTGCACCCACCGATTGCCACCACTAATGTATCAGTTGTCACTACTGCCAATACTTGGTTATCAACGACGATTGCTGTCGGTACTCGATTGTTGTCGTCGAAGGATCAATTGTCGTTGGTAATTAGCAAAGGCACCTTGGTCACCTAGAGGCCTAGGCTACCTATTTTACACGTTTTCACATTTTTTATATGTTTATAAATATATTCAAAATTTATAATGCATTAATAAATTGATGTATCACTTTTAAAATTAACAATAATAATCTAAATATCAATAAAATCTTAACAATAATATTAAGCCAATAACAAATAATAATAACTAAGTCAATAACAATAACAATGAGTCAAATAGTCAATAAAAAATAACAATAACTACGAAAAACTAAATAATAGTCATTAAGAGTTAATATTTAATAACAAAAAAAAATGATCATCATAATTCTTCATCATCATCAATGTCTTCAAGTTGTCCTCCACAATCAAGATTTTCATCGTCCCCTTCTTCTTCATCATAAGATTCTTCCTCTTCATCCTCCTCTTCCACTTGGAATTCTTCTTCCTCATCGTAAACAACTTTCACAAGTTCTTTGTCTTTCCTTGAATATTTTTGCACACTTGTTCCACATCCACGTACACGAAGTCGCTTACATCGACGACCACTTTGATGGAAACGTTCACGACCACGTGTTGTTGAAGTTGAAATGGATCAGGCTTGGGTGGTCAAGCTTCTAGCTCGACCAACATGAGACTCCGAAGTTCTGATTACCACATCAAGTTATGCCTATGTAAGTCCCACTTCCCTATACACAAACTCATTTGCAGCTCCTAGTATACCCATCATCTATTCGTTGTTATAATTTAGTTCATCCACATGTATAGGATCAAAATTTTCATCGTTGTCGTTTAGTCTTCTCGTTTGAAATCTTTTATAAAAACTCTTGTTGTAATTAATGAAAACAAGCTTGTCTAATCTTTCTTGCTCCATGTCGTTCTTCCTTTTCGTGTGGATCTATTAACAAAAAAGAGAAAAAGGATAAATGACTCAAATATGATGTGCGTTGAAATTTCAAAATAGCAAAAAGTACTGACAACTGTTGATATTTCTTAATTTTTATAAATTCAAATGTGCTCCAATTCCTCTCGTAATTGGCGACAGTACAATAAAGACCTAAGATGTGGATGACAATCTTTTTAAGTGAAGGAGCGAGTGCACCGTAAGAGTCCCACCAACTCACTATATGAATAAAGAAACATGTCAAACTCAAATATCTCCAAGTCACATACCTAGATTGTAAAGTATATAACAAATTTAAATTATGCAACAAACACTTACTTGGTTGTTGCAAGACAATTGTATCCTTTACCATTTCAGTACCAAATCTTCCTTTTCTTTGCTTGAAAGAATCTACTCCCAACATGATTTGGTTACACTCCTTATCCTTCACTATTCGTTCAACGCATTCTTGAAATGCGATTTCATAGAAATCAGCAAGTGGGGAATTAATCTCCTCTTTTTCTTTATAGTAGACCATGGAATTTAGAAATGCTATGACACCAAGTAGAGGATGATCATCAAAGTGTAAAGCCTAATGCTTCTAACCAATATCCAAAATAGGCTTGTATTTCCTCTCGTTATTGTCAAAATTATCTTTAATTGCCATCTTAATATAAATAAATGCATGTGCAAGGCAACTCATGACCAAGTTCTCATCGTAATCAACCAATCTCATCTCGTTGCTCCTTCTACTTCTGATTATCTAGAGATCAAGGGCCAATACATCAAAAACTCATCCCACATGCCCTTGAGGGTGAGAAAATACTCACTAAGCAAGCAACCTCACTGTCGAAAGTCGAAGATCTATTCATGTAACTCATAAATCCTTGACACATTGTTGTCATTGGAACATATCTCATGTAGAATATTCCAAATCTTCTTTGCTATAGACAAAAAAGTAACATAAAAATAACATTTGAATTGATTTGTGGCTCCAAGCTATTCAACAACCATGATCTTACACAATAATTTTTCACCTTCCACACCACATATGTTGCATCTTTGGCATCATAGGGATCCTCTATGATGTAGCAATGTTTTATGTTCCAACAAAAACTTTGAAGGAATGTATTGACAAAAGATAATTTGTACCACTCAACTTGACATGGTTCCAGCAAATGAATGGAGATCTCAAGTAGATGATGAATAAGCCATCAAACACAACCAATAACAAACAAATCTCATACACGATCACAATCCCCAACAACACCTAGTAGACACCTATCACATACGAACAAAAATCAATACAACACTAGGGTTTCTACAAACCCCTAGCCAACCAACGAAACAATGACGAAGCAGATGACTTCAATGTGAAAAACAACGGCAGAAGATGTGAAAAGCTACTGCTGAAATCTGAAAACTGCTGCTGCTGATGTCAGCACATCATCTGCCAATATCAGCAGAGGTCACCTATGGCTTCGACGACCACCGATGCCAATGGAGCCAACTGACAACAGTGGCTCCTGCAAATGCCGGTGCAGTGCCAGCAGTGGCTGTTGGTGGATGTGTTTTCTAAGGTTAGAAAACCTAATGCTCAGGTACCATATATGGAGAGAGATAATCTAGACTGCATAAAATGAAATCAAAGAGTACAAGACATATATAAAGAGCACAAAAGAACATATGGATCCACATAAGTCAATAAGTATTAACCCACCTACCTACTAACATAATATAACAACTAACTCTAACGATGTAAATCAGGCACTCATTAACACCAAGTGGTTTTAGTTTAATGGTTAACATGGTACCAGAGCCAAGCACCTCACCCAAGTTTGAGTTTGTGACACATTTATGGGCATTTTCTGGGTATTTTCCCAGTTACATGTGTTCTATCATGTGTTTGCACATTCTGTTTGTGCATCACCTTTATGGAGGATTCTGATATTAATCATGCACTTATTAATACAAATTGATATTAGTGTAGTGGTTAACACTTTTCATTATATTACATTATGTTAATCATATAATAGGAGAATGGTTAAAGATGAACAACCACACGAATAAAGTTACAAGCTTAATAACTTCTAATTATGTCAAGAAAATTTGAAGAATTATTTTTCAAAATGTTCTAATCATAAAATATGAGATTAAATGACTGAAGGAATGAACACCCATACGAACAAGGTGAAAGAAACAAAAGCGCTTCTTTTATCACCAAAGCGGATTGCTTTTTATATGTGGAACTAACTCTATGGTTCCATCCTTGCTAAAATCATAAAATCAACTATTAAATCATATAATATGAAGAGGTCTTTAAGGAAAAAGATTTGCATCTTTGGAGAGATCAATAACATAAAGGATGAACCAATATATGCATTCGAACTAGATTCTTCCAGATGTTTTTATGGTGGTCTTTTCAGATGTTTTGTTTTACGTTAAATTTAGTCAACTGAAAGTTATTCAGATGTAAAATCAATTAACCTCAGATAAGAGCCAAAAGCAATTTTTCAGATTTCTGATATAGTCTCAAAATGGATTCCCTGAATTTTAGATATCCACTGCCAAACCTCTAAGCACAAGTTGAACTACCTGACTACATTAAAGCAAAATCAAGAACATACACGTAGTATCACACGAATGTATGTATCATGGTTGTTTGCAGAATTGAACCATAAATGATGCTTCTCAAATCTCAAATGATGCAAACCTCATATTGCTGCCAACTCCACCAATGTAGAGTCCTCCAACAATGGCAATATACTATGTGTAAGGCAAGGCCATTGTGTAAGGCAAGAGTAAAATCTCATATCTTGTATTACTATTTTAAAACAGATTTTAACAAAGATGAGAAACAGAAACTCAATATAATTATGGTAGAAATGTACACTCAGCAAATGAAAATACTATCTTCAGCTTATTCAGATCTTACTATGGATATCATTGTAAAGATACTGTCTAAACGTGTAAGTGTTGTAAACTGAAGGCAAAGTACAATTATGTTAATGTATTAGATAAGAGATATTCTTGGAGTAATGCATGATGGACAGGTGTTGGCCATACATCATGATTTGATTTGTTGCAAGCTGAAATTCGGTAGGTTCAACTAACACAGCTTGTCAAGGGCTTGTAAGTTCTGAATATACTAACTGTAGCAACCTTATTTTCTTGACATAAAGCCTAAACTCATAATTTATTACCCATTCCCAAGGAGAAATACTCTTGTTACTCAAGATAGCCAACATGCATTTACAGATTTTATACAAAGTGAATAGCCACCTTTCTCTTATCATTAGAAAATGAAAATTATACAAAAATAGCAAGCCTAGATGTGAATAGCCACCTTTCTCTTATCATTAGTTGCAAATGTTTCCTAAAAGCATGCGTTAAGGTTAATGATGCAATAGAAGTAGCTAATTACATATATATTATTGATTAATGTTAAATTTAGGTGGAATGGACTCTGTGATCTTTTTTCCACAGAAACAGAGTTCCAAAAGAGGTCCACGGCTGGGAAGTCAAACCGTGGAAAGCAAGAAATTCGTTCTACGAGCGGATCAAGAAGCCATAACGATCTTCGAGCTGAGTTGGTAAGGATATTTTTTTAATTGTTTGTTTTCCTCTAGTCATTTATTTATTATAAATGATATGTCCTTGTGTTGTTTAC
>JAMKQA010009156.1:0-81952 GCA_024699735.1 Posidonia australis | reverse complement strand
GGGGGGGGAGGCATCAAACCCTAACTGAAAGCATGTCTTCCCTCAAAAAAGTACATATACTGAGCAGACACTCCTTTTAAACCATAAAGATCAACTAGAACTATCAAAGGGCCTGTTTCGTGCAGAGTAATAGTATGAAAATACGTGTTCCATGCAGTGTGTTTTGCACTCAGCCATTTGGAAAATAAATGTGCTGTAGGTTTCATGCTTTTGGAGCCGCAAGACGGACTGGGAAAGGGGTTACTTTTTGCATACACTCGATTGTGTTTTGGCTACACCTGATTGTGTCTTGGCTAGACTGCTTCTCCACGCAACATCTTAAGGAGTGAATCCAACCCATTCTGGTTGGACATTGGAAAATTGCTCTCATTTCAATGGTTTCTATAGGCATGCCTGTCATTGCAAAGTGCTCCTGTTGTTTTGATTTCCTTAAAATACATCTTTTGACTTTCTAAATAAGCTGGGTCCAAAACTGCCCAAGTTAATCATCACCACGGGTAGAATCAGCAACTCAGTGGGTATCAGCTCTCCAAATTTATAGCATGATTTTATTTATGCAGTGTATTACTCGTTAAAAAACCAAAATAATTTATTGAGAAAAACTTTGTAAGTTGATGTATTTCTTTCACAAATTGGTTGGAAGAAATACTTTAGTACAAATTGGTCTAAAGCTGCCCAAGTTAATCATCACCACGGCTAGAATCAGCAACTCAATGTATATCAGCTCTCCAAATTTATAGCATGATTTTATTTATGCAGTGTATTATACTTTAAAAAACCAAACTAATTTATTGAGAAAAACTTTGTAACTTGATGAATTTCTTTCACAAATTGGTTAGAAGAAATACTTACTGCAGAGCTTCTGAAGGATTCAGATATTTTTATAATTTTCCTTCTAAAGGCTTTAAGGTCATAGTACACACTTTTTTCTATAATTTGAAATCATGAGAGGTCCATATGATTCAAGAGGGGTCTGTTACAATACTTGCCTGAGTGTTATAATAATGTTAGCCTTTTCTTTCCTTATTGTCCACCCCTTGTCATGAAAATTTGTCTCTTCATCTGGGATTTCTTATAAAGATCTTCACCAAGGACAACATCATTTTGATTTTGTAGATTTTTCATTTTGTGTACATGTTTTGAATGAACAACTATTCAGCTCATGTTGAGCTAAAATTTATATCCTCAAACAAATGTCTCACAAGGATTACACAAGCAAAATCAGCTTGAATAATTTCCAAATTCATAGGTTGCAACTTCTCACGCAAGATGACAAATAGGAGTATGTTTGACTGTTCTGTTATGTATATACATGCTGGATTTTATGTTGACCTTCTGTTGTTACGTATTTTTGGTATGACAACTTATCATCTTTATTGACTGTGAAGGTGGTGGAAGCCTTTGCTGATGTATTCATCCTTCAACATTCTTGTACTTTATCTGTATCAGCTGCCAGTGGAGTTCCCAGACATTATCATGACTATTGCTGATTTTATTGGTTTATTCAAGATATCCACAACTTCCGAGTGGCCAGAAATTACCTCTATCGTTTCTCTCTTGCTTTTCTTTTACATGGTACGGAATAACATATATTTATTAAATTCAGTTCAGAAGCCATTTGTTCTTTTAGCATTAGAATAATAGCGATAAGAGTTGGACCTACGACTTAAGATGTCGTATAGTTCAAGTTTGAACTCTGATTACCATCTTAAATGGTACTTCTTAGACTAGAAGACATGGCACGTGCTATGCACATTTTGTACACACTAAAATGGAATATGTTTCCAGTAAAAAAACGATTAATTTTTTAAGATAAAGAGAGGTAAAATACTAATATGTTATTTATACTACTGTAATAAAAATGAGTATAACTCTGCATTTTAGTCAAAGATGCCACATGCACAACTTTCCATTTGACCGTGAGATGGGGCCACTTGGCAAAGTATTGCAAACATTAGTGGAAGAATTGGGGAGGAAGAGGCTAATGTTGGGGGCTTGGGGCCATTAGGCAACTTGTTGTAAGGTTCTCATCTCCATACATGTTAAAAGTGTTGTAATTAGCAATGCTCTTGAATGATCAATGCTACTAGAGTTCTATTGAATTATCAACTTTAAGCTTTGGAAAAGTTTTGAAGCAAACATGCTTTGGTCTCAACATCATCTTATAGTGAAGAGAGAAAAACCCCAACATGAGTTCATATGATGTCAATGGTCTAATGTATATTAGTTTTAACAGGTTTTGTAGTAGAATCTGGCCATTTTATGGAAAAGGGTCAATTATCACCTGATTCAGCAAAAGGGAAAGGAAACTCCAATTCACACTACTATCTCGACTATTCATGACCTTTAAAGTTATGGATTGATATCTATTAGGAGAGTTGATCTCAAATTTTACTTGAGATCGACAATTGGTTCATGGGATGACAATGCTTGAAACTTGGATTCTACAAGATGGTGGAAATTTCATTCTATTCTGGTTTTAGGATTTTTCCTCTCAACCTACTTTGGTGCCATTCAGAAAGACAGAAGAGGAAAACATTTTACTGGCTAAAAGGCTATTTCTGTTATAGAGGGGTTATAGTAAGAGCACATAAACAGATATTCGGATCATAAATATCTGTTATCCCAATAAGTAAATTACAGAGTCCACAAGCTTAAGCACAAGAAAAGAAGGAAATGGGATTATAGAGTCAAAGGGAAATCAGTTCTCTTTGAGTAATTTTGTGTTTTTTGTGCCTATCATGGAGACATGCCATCAACTAGGAAATGAAATATGAGCTTGTTAGAGGAAGAGAGTAAAAGAGAGATCTCTTATTGATGAGTAGGGTTACACACACATATATATATAGGGATATCCAATTATTCTATTACATGTAAACACATGTAGCATTATACAATAAGTTTAACACTCTTCCTCAAGTTGGAACATATATATCTATTATGGTTAACTTAGTACAAAGAAAATTATAAGGCTTAATACTAAGTCCCTTCGTGAAAATATATACAGACTGATTAGATGACTGTATGTAAAGAGTTGAAATAATCTCCTTTATCACCATATCTCAAACATAATGACAATCTACTTCTATATGTTTGGTGTGCTTATGAAAGGTTGTATTGTTAGTAATGTAGATAGTGATCTAATTGTCACAATACATGTGCATAAGCACATCAACACAGAAGTCAAGTTCTGTTATGAGTGAACAAAGTGACATCATCTTGCAAGTGGTTTGTGTCATGGATCGATACTTGGATTCAACATTGGATCTAGAGACAACATTCTGTTTCTTACTGTGTCATATGACAAGATTGTCTCTAACATAAAAGCAATAATTGGGAGTAGATTTTCGATTTCCTTTATCTCCTACATAGTCTCTGAGTATACCTCAATGCACAAGTGACTATTTTTCTTATAAATCAGTCCTTTACCAGGAACTTTGTTAATGTAAGATAGCATTGTAAAACTTCTTATTAGCGAACTGTCCTCAGCGTATGCATAAATTGACTGAGTACACCAATAATGTATACAACATCTGGATGTGTAATAGTGAGGTAAATTAGCTTCCAATTAGATGCCTGTATTTGTCTGTATCTTCGAGAAGTGGTGACGAACTATCCCATAAGTCTAGGCTCTGATCAAACGAACTGGTTTCTAGTTTACACTTTAGAAGACCGTCTCCTGCAAGAAGTCCAATGCATATTTCCTTGGAGATAGTGTCATTCTATCTTTAGTGTAAGCAAATTCAATGCTCAAGAAGTACTTAGGTCTATCCATGTCCTTTCATAACAAAGTATGCCTGTAAGTAGTTCTTTGTCTGCTAAATGTCTATAATATCACTATTAATAAATAGACCATCCACATATATAGCAAGTATCACAACTACTATTTGTTCGTCTATAAAAAACTGAGTGATCAACAACACAGTGTTGAAAGCTGCTAGTAGCAACAATACTGTTAAACGACTTGAACCAAACGTGTGGATTGTGCTTGAGGCTATAGATTGTTTTCTTGAATAGACAAATTTGACTATTTTTAAGTAACATACCTAAGAAGTTGTTTCATAAACACCTTATAAGAAGTAGAAAGTATGACAGAAAAAATCTCTATTGCATGTTGTGTGAAGTTACATATATATATGGTCTACTAGACATCCTAGACTAAATGGATATTCAATAATCCAGTTAACTAATAACATAACCCATACACAAATAGATATATAACTTTAACATTCTCCCTCAAGTTGGAGTATACATATCAATCACGTCTAGCTTGTTGCATAAAAACTGAAAAACATCCACACTTAATTCCTTTGTGAAGATATCGACTAGTTGCTCTGATGACTGAGTGTAATGTACAGTGACAACATCTTTTATCACAAGATCTCTCACATAATGACAATTAACTTTTATATGCTTCGTGCGTTCATGAAATGTGGGATTATTGATAATAAAGATGGTAGCCTGATTATCACAGTGCATAGGTATAGGTGGTTCACTATTGAAACCAAGCTCCACCAAAAGTGACTTAATCCACATCATCTTACAAGCTGTTTTAGTCATAGCTCTGTACTTTTCTTCTGCACTAGATCTTGATACCATGTTCTGTTTCTTACTGCGTTAAGTGACCAGGTTCACTCCTACATAAGTGTAGAAATCGGATGTTGATTTTCTGTCTCCTCGATCTCTTATATATCTTGAATCTAAGTAGGCATTGATCTTCACATGACCATTTCTCCTGTAGACCAATCCTCTACCTGGAGTACCTTTGACATAAGATAGAATACGCAGGGCTTCAGTCTAGTATACTCTCCTAGACTCATATATAAACTGGCGTAGTAGACTAACTGCATAAGAGATATTTGGCTGAGTCATTGTCAAATATATGAGTTTCTCAATCAGTCGTCTGTACTGATTGGGATTCTTTGACAAGTTTGAACTAGTGTCCTACAATACTGGTGTCTGTTCAATTAGAGTATTATCTGGTTTGCATCCCAAAAGGCTTGTTTCCTATAATAGATCTAAAACATACTTCCTCTGAGATAGTGACATCCTCCCATTTGCATATGCAAACTCAATGTCAAGGAAATATCGTAGTTTTTCCATGTCTTTGATGACATAGTGAACTTTAAGATGCTCTTTAATGTTTGCAATCTTTTTTTTATCACTTCCTGTCACCAAGATATCATCTACATATATTGTTAGTATAACACATCCACAAGTTATTTTCCTGTAAAAGACTGAATGATCAACCGCACACCTTTGAAATCCACCGGCTATAGTCACTTGTCTGAATTTCTCAAATCATGCCTGAGAACTTTGCTTTAAACTATAGATTGTCTTCTTCAGTCTGTATACTCGATTCTCTCCCTGAGCACTATTACCTGGAGGTTGCTTCATAAGTATAGAGTCAGTGAAATCACCATATAAGAAGACATTCTTGACATTTAATTGACATAAATCCCAAGAATGGTTGATGGCAAGAGATAGTATAAATTTGATGGAATTGAGGCGAGCTACAGAAGAGAAAGCCTCAACATAATTAATACCATATGTCTGAGTGAATTCACGAGCAACTAATCTAGTTTTCTATCTGTCTATACTCACATCAATTTTGTATTTGATAGTATAGACCCTTCTACAAGTGACCATTGTAGCTTTCATAATGCGGGTCAGCAACTCTCAAGTGTCACGACTAGTTAGAGCAGTAATTTCCTCATCTATCGTAGTCTTTCAGTGAGGAAGTGATAGTGCCTCGTGATGATTCTTGGGAATGGACTCAACAAAAAGGGACAAGGTAAAACTACGAAAATGAGGGTGAAGAGAATCATATGACACAAAATTGGAAATAAGGTGAGTAGTGTAATTGCAGGTATCTATATGAAGAGCCAAAGGAAGATCAAATGCGTTGGAAGGCAAATTTGCATCTATAAAGGAAGTCAATTCAGTAGTGAGAGGCACTGGTGTGACCTGTCGTCGTCTGTATACCTACAAGGAAAGAGAAATATCTGGAGATATATCCTGAGGCTCAACAAGAGATGGAAGAGGGACAGATTTAGTAGAAGGTGTAGACTAATCAGATTAACGTGTGGACTTAAAAAAAGTGATATCAGCAAAAATATAATATCGTCGAGTAGGAAGGTGAAAACAGCAATAATCCCTTTGTGTTCTGGAGTACCCTACATACACTTGATGGATATAGGAGACAGTTTATTCAGACTAGGAGTGAGGTTCTGAACAAATGCCACACACCTGAAAACACAAGTAGTTAAGGTAAACAGAGTTGTATTTGGTTTAAGACAGCGAAGTGGAACCTCGCTTCCAAATGGAGTAGACGACATTCGATTTATAAGGTAAGTGGCAGTGAGCACGACATTAGACCACAAAGATTATGGAACACTCATATAAAGCATAAACGTACGAGTAACATCTAATATATGTCTATGTTTACGCTTGGCAACCCTACTTTGTTGTGAATTATGAGGACACGAGGTCTAATGTATAATTCATAGGGAAACACAATGAAATGCAATTGTAGATTGAACAAATTCTAGAGCATTGTCAATACACAAAAATTTTAGAATAACATCAAACTGATTTTTTATTTCTGTAAGAAAAGTTTCGAGAACATAAAAAATATGACTACGATCTTTGACTAAATTCACTTAAGACACTTTCAAGAAATCATCAATAAAAATAATGTAATATCTATGACCAGACATTGATAGAACTCTAAATGGACTCTAAACATCACAATGAACTAACTCAAACATACTTTGACTTAATATAAGATACAAATGTTTAATGGAAGTATGATGGTACTTACTCAACTGACACGATTCACAACCAAAATGAGAAACAGAAGACCAAGCGAATGCCTATTGAAGCTTCTGATGAGATGGGTGACCTAATTCGACATGTCACAATGAAGCTGACTCTGTGGTGAATGCTATAGATTTGAGTTCTCGAGGTATATCATCGCTAACCAGCAAGTACATATCATTTCCTTATTCACGGTTCAAATTAATCCTCTTCTCCGTATGTAAATTCTGAAATGTGCAATGGAAAGGAAAAAAAATAACATAACAACGTAATCGTTTGGTAATGACACTAATTGATAGAAGATTAATAGGGAAATAAGACACAAACAGAACATTTTGCGAAGGTTGTGAAGAGGCTTGTACAACTCCTTCTCTTGAGACAGAATAGGATCGACCATTGACAATTGTCACAGATCGAATATTAGAAAGTTGAGATAAATGAGTAAATAATTTTTTTGTACCTGACATATGAGAGAAGGCATTAGAATCAATGATTTAGAATGGATCCCTGGATGTAAGGAGAGTACTAGTACCTGAGAAACTTGCTTGTATAGCAGTGGCGACGAAGTCAGTAGTGACCTTAAGTTGTAAGGGTCGCTCGTAGTCAGCCTGAGACATAGTAAAAGTCTGCTCATTGCTGGTGGAAGTCATGGGTGGTGACTCTGTACTAACATGTGCTGTCAGTGGTCTACTTATCAGATTCCAACATCGATCTACTTGATGTTTCATTCATCCACAGTGTGTGCATTTGAGACGTCTACCATTGTCTGACCTACCACGACCACTTTCCCTGTGAGCACTACATCCACGTCCCCTCATGGCTGCCATAGCAGATGACTCAAGAGTCGAGGTAGGAGTCCCTATAGAAATTTGTAATACCTTGGCAAAAGCAGTTTGTAGATCAGGAACACTATCAGTACCTAAAATCTATCCTCGAATCTATGAACTTAGATCAGAATTCAGGCTGAGTAAATAGATGGCCACTGTAAGTTTCTCTCAATATCTTTTCATGTGGTTGACATCACTAGCAATGGGTTGATACATTTTAAGTCCATCAAGTAAAGCTCGTAGGAGAGTGAAATAAGTGTAAACAACTGCTTATAAACCTCAAACACCCTAGAGATGTTCTTGTCGTATCCATATGTGAAACGACATGTATCCCAAATCTTCTTAGTTGGTCGCAGTAACATAACACCCCGCACAACTGCAGGCTCCATACTGTTTCCAAGCCATGTCATAATTGTTGCATCATCGACACACTAATCTTCATAAGTGGCATCTTTACTATCAGGAGGAGGATGTGTAAGATGCTTCAACTTCTGATGGGTTGTGATGAAAGTCTGGAAGCTTTGCGACCAAAGAAGATAGTTTGTACCATTGAGTTTCTCAAAGGTGCCACTAATATGCTTCACCAATGACTCTCGAAATGCCTTGTCAAGAGAAAAAAGGGAATAATCACACAAGGAGTGAACTGGACTGCTTACCAACATGTGTGGATATGACGTATCCACATACAAATGGAGACGAGAGATGGAAGGAGGCCTAAAACATGGCCTGAGATGCCAGATGACGACATGAGAGGGACTGGACTGCCTCGATGATTGGATAAGAGAGGACGAGGGACCTCACCAGTGGCTGGACATGCGTCAGCGAGGCCTGGAAGGGCTAGTAGGTGTTCAGAACTGGCCTGGAAGGGCCGATTGGTTGGGGAGGATGCGTTTGTGGCTCTGGTTGGCGTAGGTGAGGCTGGCGAAGCTGTAGGCAAAGACTGGTAGCGGCGGTGGCTGGGCGGCTGGCCGGGGGTGTCGGCACTGTCGGAGGTTGGGGGAGGGAAGGAGTTGGCCAATGGAAGTAGGGAAGGAAGGGGACGTCTGCCTAGGGTTTTTTCCTGGACTCTGATACCGTTTAAGAAGTAGAAAGTATGAGGGAAAAAAACTCTATTGCATGTTATGCGAAGTTCATATATATAGGGTCTACTCAACATCCTAGACTAAATAGATATCCAATAATCCAGTTAATTAATAACATAATTTACACACAAATAGGCATATAACTTTAACACACCTATTCTATAAGATCACTGTATAGGAAAGCATTTTTCACATCTAATTGACTAAGTTCCTAAGACTGGTCGATAGCAATGAAGAGAATGACCCGCATGGAATTTAGTCGTGCTATCGGTGAAAAGGTCTTTGTATAGTCAACTTCATATTCTTGAGTGAATCCACGTACTACTAGGCGAGTCTTGTACCTGTCCACCATGCCATCAGGTTTATACTTGACAGTAAACATCCATTGACAAGTAACTATATTAGTCCCTGTAGGTCTAAGAATTAGATCTCATGTGCCACGTGATTTTGATGCTTATATCTCCTCATCCATAGTTGTTTTCCAATGAGGTTGCTAGAGAGCTTCTTTGTAGTTCTTGAGAAGTGACTCAGAAGAAATGGACATTACAAAGGCATAGAAGACAAGGTGAAGTTTATTATAGGTAACAAAAATTGAAATAGGATGAACAGTGGTGACATGTGTACCTTTCCGAAAGACAATTGACATGTTAAAGTCTGTGGATGGTAGATTTGTAGATGCTGAAGAAGTAATGGCTGGAGGTGATAGAAGAGGTCATTAGCGTCAATGATATACCTACAAAAGATAAGACACCTCTTTTTCGATAATAGTAGAGTCAACAACATTAGTATCACAAGACTCCACTAAAAATAGTAAAGGAATGCTCTTCGACGGAGTGCAACACTATTAAAGAAGCGTTGAGTCTCAAAGATGTTGACATTTGGAGACACAATATATGTAACGATCAAGGTTGCTACTCCTAATATCCATTAGTTTAAATAAATTACATATAAATAAATGTTCAATTTATAGAAAATTAAAGGTCAATTAAAACATCTAGACTACCAGGAATCTGCAGTATAGACTAGGAGACTCCAACTATATACACTAAACACCATAAATGCTGCTTACTTGCATTTACAACTGAAAACCATAAAAGAACGAATGAGTGATCAGAAAAGTCACCTAATACACATCTTATAAGAAAACGCAGAAAATAAAATGAAACTTTTCTTTTGAAATCATTTTATTATTTTTTAAAACTTCATTTTTATCAAATCCACTAAAACTTTGAAACACAGGTTTCACTGGCTGAAATCACAAAACACAAGCCACATTGGTTGAAAACTATACCGAGTCGTATTACTCGGCATCAAGCAACCAACTCTGACCACAAGCAACTACCAACGTGCATTGCATTGCTATAGACAAGTTACCCTACGAAGAGTAAGTCTGTCACGTTTTTCTTTCACCTGAAGGACCTTTAAAGTGCTAGCTGCATCTGGAAAAGTTGTCCTATCACTCAGGACGATACTAGAAACGAGATATGTGTACTACCCACACTGATCAACACCATAGGGACGCTCTCTCGATGTCCTTAACTCGGTACTCGAGATAACAAGAGTGTCATACTTTCACATCCGGATGGTACCTTAAGCCTCAATGTACGATGATAATTAGAATGTTATACCTTCAGGTCTAGACGACACCTTAACTTGTACATCTCAACCTCGTCTCGTGAGGGACAATCTAGGAATATCATAGAACACTTGCCTATAGTCTATTACTCTTTGACCTCAACCTAGGTGACACACTTGATCACCCGAGAATGTCGTTACATTCTTTAGTCTAGGTAGCATGGCCTTTTGGTATCTTGGTTCACCACAAAACTACGAAAAAACTCTTTTCTAAAATATTATTACATTTCTTGAAATCCTTTTCAAAACCATGTATATAATATCATGATGATTCTCAAACACCATGCCATTAAATCATATTAAATCAATCAAGAAATCGACTGAGAAATCCACTTCAAAACAATTCGGAGGTCTTATTTGGCAGACAGAAATAGAATAGTCGATTGAATCAGGGTCTTAGGACACTGATCTTGTAGATCGAAAAAGAACGGTTGACCGAATCCTGGGTTTCAGGCAGTCTGAAAGTAAGATTGGCATACTAAAAGTTGATTGGGCCGCTTTTGAGAAAAACAAAAAATCCTAACCCAAGAAGATTGTCTGGAATGGGAGCCTTGGATGGTTTTACCGCACACAATCATGAAATCCACAAAAATACAGGAAACGTAGGCATCAAAACACACTACAATTCAGTACAAAAGTACCATAATCCATTGATCGTAGCTCAAGATATCAAAATTCCAAGCAAGAGAACGTAAATAGTAGCATAATACCAGTTTAAGCATTTAATTTGCCATAAATGCACAATAAATTATGAAAAATTATGAAATCACTATCAAGCCATAAATTCATGCTATTCTACTAATTTTCATCATTTTTAAGCTAATCAAGAAGAGATATGTGAGGTGTGTACCTCTGGACGATCACAGTGGCAACTTTCCACTCGTTGACAATCCAAACGCTCCTCTGGGGAGCACCACCACTCTGGCCACCTTAGGCCCTTCCTCGAGCTTGTCGCACCACCAGGGAAGAAGATCGGAGCTTACGAGACAAAGGGAGGTTCGACCGAACTCCTCTCTCATCACTCTTTCTCGCAGGAAGGAAGGAGGAGAAGGGAAAGAAGAGGAAAGGAAATAGGTAAGGAAGAGGTGAGGGCAGGGAGGTGTTAGAGCTCGTCTATCGCCTACTAGCTCGTAGAAGAAGAGGGGAGGTGTTGGCGGGGAAGAAGGAAGGAATTGTGTCCAGGAAGCTTCAACTCTCCTTTTTTATATACACACGGGTGGGGGAAAGGTTGTGTATGCATAACAACGAATCAAACACATGTATTCAACCACATGTTTCCAGCCACCAATTGCTTCCGCACCAACCACAAAAACACGAGGCATCCATTTCTCCACACCAATACGTCTACACACAGAAGTACAAGAACAGTGGCACACAAGAAAACACAATACAACACCAAGGTCAAAACACAAAGTTATTAAATAACTGAATTGGGTGTCACGTCAGTAACACTCGTCCACAGTAAAATTCATAAAACTGAATAATTACATGGTAATGAATTTTTGGTTGTTACAATATATTTATTGATGAAAGGAATAAAACACCTATACCCTCGTTGAGTACTGGAGTATCTAACAAACACACATTGAATAGACCGTGAGCGCCAATTTATTAAGATTTGGAGTCAAATCTTGAATAAAAGTAACATAACCAAACACTCGTAGAGGAAGAGAAACGATTTTTATGTTTGGACGTAACCATTACAGTGAAATCCCCCTCCCCCCCAAAATGGTGTAAATGTCATGCGGTTGATGAGATAGGAAGTAGAAGAATCGCATTGGACCACAAGTATTTGGAAACATACATCTCAAGCATGATGGAGCGAGCTATATCAAGAATATGTTGATGTTTATGCTCAGCAATATTATTTTGCTGAGATATGTGTGGACAAGTGGTTTGATGCATGATATTCAAACAACTTTAAAGACTCATTTGAGAAAATTCCAAGGCATTATCAATGTAAAAAACTTTAGGAGTAGCAGCATATTGATTTATTTTTTCTGTAATTTTTTTTTTGACAATATCAATGACTCTGACTTTATTCTTTAACAAATAGATTCATGACATATGTGAGAAATCATTTATAAACACAATATAATATTTATGACCAGAAACTGAAGATATCCTTGTAGGTTCCACACATCATAATGAATTAACTCAAAAAACTTTAACTATGAACAAGATGGGGATCACAAAAGGTAGCATAGTGGTGCTTACTTAACTCACAAGATTGATAATCAAAAAAAGAAATAGATATCTAAGAAAGTACCTACTGCAATTTCTGATGAGAGGGGTGATCCAAGTGACGATGCTATATAAGTGATGGCTTTATTGTGAAGGTCAATGACACAAGTCCTCGAGATAGTTCATCTTTAACCAGTAGGTAGATATCTCTATCCTACTCACGTTCCAAATCAATTCTTTTTTCCATTTGTAGATCCTGAAAGCTACAATGAAAAGGGAAAAAGAGCACATAACAAAGTAGTTGTTTAGTAATGACACTAATAGACAAAAGGCTAATTGGAAAGTTAGGGACGTAGAGGATTTTGTCTTATGTCAATTATGACGAAGCACGAATAGTATCTTGTCTAGATATATGACAAGTTCTGTCATTAGTGATAGCAATGGATCTAATATTTGGTAACTGAGATAGACGAGTAAAAGGTCAATAGTACCAGTCATGTGGGATTATGCGTCTGAATCTATAATTCAAGAACTATCCCTAGAGGCTAATAAAGTAGAGATACCTGAGGTAGAGGTAGTAACATGTGATGTTATAGTAGTAGTGGATTGGTGCTCTTTTAATTGAAGAAATTGAGCATACTCATCTTGAGATAGGATTACTGTTAAAGTACTGGCAGTAGGAGTATCTGTAGGTAAAGTGTTCTATGTCTCAATGGAGACCTGTGTTCAATTTGGTTTCTTAAACTTCTCCCTATAGCGGTGTGATCTGTGGTTCGTACGACCATAGTACTTGCATGGCGAGTGGCCTCGGCTATCTGTATGTCCACGTTGACTCCCTCCTTGCCCTGAGCTGCAACCACGACCACGAGTAGAGGCCATGACAGAGTGATCTATAGTGTAAGTGGGAGTGTTAGTGGAGGTGTGTACAACTCGGGAGAAGGTGGTCTCAAGATTTAGAATGGAATCGGTACCAAAAATTTGTCCTTGGAACTGAGACAAGAGATCTAGACTCAAATCGGAAAGGTATGCTGTAATAACTAGTTCCTCACGATATCGTTGTATAATAGTAACTTCGGATGTCAGTGGTTGATACATCGAGCTCATCCAGAAGAGCTTGAAGGATAAGAAGATGATCTTGGACTAATTTGTCCCCTATGTGTAGTGTGAAGATCTACTCATTTATATCAAATACATGGGAGATGTTTTTCTCGTATCCATACATCTGCTTTAGAGTGTCTTAAATTTTCTTTGTAGGCTGTAGAATCATTAGACCACGTGCAACACTTGGTTCCATATTATTTATCAACGAGGAGACTATTGCTAAGTCTTTGGCATATCAATCTTCATTTATACTGTCCTTCACATCAGGAGGCGGTTGTGTGAGGTGTTTGATCTTGCAGTGTACAGTAATAAAAGTCTGAAAACTTTGTAGCTACAACAAGTAGTTCTTCCTATTTAATTTTTTAAAGGTCTCACTTAGGTTTTTAATGAGTGATTTCTTTGAAGCCATGGCTATTCTCGAAGAAATCTGTTTGACCAGACCTGTCAGGAGTTAAATAGCTGCTATACAGTGATCAAATAGTCCCAAAAATAGAAAGGAGGGTTATTGAATGACATAGGACAGTCCAAGAAGTAGTGAGATAAGTAGACAATAGAAAATCGCCCTCAGTAGTAGATGTACAAGAGAGACACAACCTGTCTCATAGACTGCTTAGTAGTAGGAGTCATCGGTCAAATTGTTGATGGTAGACAAGGGGACAGCTGGCTTGACCAACGATTGCGGGAGAGAAGAGCGGCCTTTGAGGGTTTTTGGACAGGCCTAACGACTTGATTGGGTGGCAGAAGGAGGCTTGGAGGGCTTGTCGTTGGTGGGGAGAGGGTTGGAAGGCTCTATTGATGCAGGAGGAGGGGCTTGGAGCCCTGTCGATGCGGGAGGAAGGGCTTGGAGCCTTGTCGATGTGGGAGGAGGGGTTAAGGGGCCTTGGCAACGCGCAAGGAGGGGCCAAGGTGCCTTGCTAGTGTGGGAGATGGGGCTTATGGGCCCTGTCAATGCTGAAGGAAGGGCTCACAGACCTTGTCTATGCGGGAAAAGGGGCCTAGGGGCCCTACCATTGCGAGGGGAAGGGCCTAGGGGCCCTACCATTGCGGGGGGACCTAAGGTTTTCTCCTATACTCTGGTACCATGTTAGGGGAAGAGAGTGAAAGAGAGATCTATTATTGATGAGTAGGATTACACACATATATATAGGGATAAATATAATTAAATATTCAATTACTCTATTACATGTAAACACATGTAACACTACACAATAAGTCTTACAGAGTATTTATGAAAGTACAAATTATTAATTATGAATGAATGAAATGCATTGTAGTCATAACCGAAATATACACCTTTGTCAAGAATAAAGTTAAGTCAAAGTGTCAATAATATTTAAATTTAAAGTATTCATAGATGCATTGCAACTGCAATTGCCCTCTTGACCTTTAGGCATGTTTCAAACTCATTTAAATGGGAAAAGAAAAATCGAAGCATACATATCTGAATTACATCATAGGAATAAAGTCAACATAATGGTAGAAAATAGGGTTTCATATTTTTCAATTTAGTTTGTTCGGACCAAAACCGCGAATTGAACCATAGTGATTGTTTTGAAAAGAACCCAAACTGAACCACTCATTTTCTTAAAACCAAACTGAATTATTCAAAAGATGGTTCTGTTTGTGGTTTGACATGGTGGAATTACAACACATGTAGGCAATGGTGGGACCACAAATAGGCAAGGTGGGGCTGGTGCTGCACCTTGATTTTTTAAACACGTGTATCTTTTCAAGCCAATTCCAACAAGTACTTTTGCATTCTATAACTTTTCCTAGATCAGAAGTTACGTATATCGTATTGTAGAGACATCAAATCTGATTAAGATTATTTTCCTCTTCGGATAACAATGTAATATTATATTTTGTGTTGTGCCTTATCCTTGGGAAAAAATTACACCTCACCTTTGAAAAAAGCCCTGGCTCCACCATTAATGTAGGTCATAGATCATATTCCATATCACATAATTGAAAGGAATCACAGTTGATATTTGACTTTCATTGGGTGTGCAAATGAGGGAATGAATTGCCCGTGCTTGGACTCACAAAATACTAGAGGTTGGGATCAAAGTACTCGATCTGATGATGATCAGAAATTTGTGCATACATACATGTAAATATATCAAGACTTACATACATTTTAAACTTGTGCTGGTTCAGTTCGGTTGTTGAGCCGATACCAAAACCATGAATGGAACTGTAGCCAATGATTTGGAAGTTTTCTGAACCAAACCGAATAGTGAATGGAAAAGAAACAACCATTTGATGATTCTATTTGGTTCGTTGGTTTGAAGCCATCCATCTGATAAACACATTCATCAACCAGAAAGATGATTTTTTATGGTTGAATAAGGTCATTTGAATGGCAGTAATGTTTCATCTAAAAAGGGTCAACCATCCATCTCAGTGCTCGAGAGAGGATGAATCTAGAGAGAGAATCATCAATCTTACACGGAGAAACTATGTTCTTTTAGGGTGGAGGAAAGCGGTGTAGGTCAAGTAGGAAGGTCAAAGGTTCCTGGTGATGTTGCTTGGACTTGTGTGGTTTAGAAGGGAACCTACTTGCCTCAGTTGTTATCACTGGCAGTTGGTATGTCCAAATCCATGGGATTATTGTAGATGTAATGGTCTTGGTCATCTAGATTGCTCGTCCCTTTAAGACTAGGAAGTCTCTAGGTGTGATGGTTTTAAGGGTGGTGATGGGTCCACACCCTAGCGCCCAAAATCTTAGAATAGTGGGAGGGGCTTTGTTTGGAGAGTTGTGTTGAGTGGAGATGCGCCTGCTGTTGCACTAGGTTGGGGGATACTGGACCATAGATGGTTCATAAGAGGGAGCCTTGCAGTTTTGCTTCTCTAGGCTACTATGCATTTATGAGCTAGATGGAAGAGGAATTGGAGGAGGTAGTGGTGCTAAAGTGGGACAACAATGTGGATTGGGGGTGATATGGTGTTGGTGTAGGTGGGTTTTAACTTCATTCTTGTGGCATAGATCACGAGATCATTCCATTCCCTGACTATGATATTAGATCAGAGGTGTTTAACTCAGAAGTAGGGAGATAAACGTTGCATTCTCTCTGATTGCTCCACCACAAAACCCAACACCCCCCCCCCCCCTGTGCCATGTTGATGTTGATGGAGATGGACAAGGACATTCTGACATGTTGATTGGGGTGATGTGTGATATACAATATTGGATTCAGTTCATTTCTATGGGGGTTGTCATGGCTATGATTGAAAGATGGATTTTTTCGATAGGCATCTTCAAGTCATACAGGCAGAGGCTAGCAGTGCTCGTAGTGGCTAGGGCTGAATACTGGGAGGAGGAAAATGAATCAACGAGCCAGTACTCTTTGGCTCCTTGTCTGACTCAAGTGAAATTGCCTTGAACTTACATGAGTTGACTGGAAGTCTTATAAGGATGCATTCTGGGGATGATGCCATGTATTTGATGGATTTTAAGAAATAGGTTTAACGAGAATTCAAATATTGGGTTTATAGTGCATAGCCGACGAGTGACAAATTTGTAAGATACCATATGGATATGTTCTCTCATCTTTCTCTAAGGAGTGAGTGTTTTTGCCCTCTTAAACTGCATATCCCTCTCAGCAGAGTTGCAGCTTGTTTTGGATTGTTATAGGGATTTGTCCCCATCTCCATTTCACAGAACATGTAGCATTTGACCTTCCCTTGTCAAGTTAAGGGATCTTGTTTCTTGCCCAACAGGAGGTTGAGTTCTAGGCAATGTGTAACACCAAGAGTCAAGGATTGCGTCCCTTCATTGTGGAGTAAGAGGCATAGAAAACTTCTTTGGTGGCCCTATCTGAGGTCTTTTTCTGACACTGATGGAGTGATTCCAGGGGTTTAGGGGCTGGTCAAGTGAGTGCAGTTTGAAGCTTGGCTCTGGGAGGTTGAATATGCGATTTTCTTAATTACCACATGTCTTAATTGTCGAGATTGGTGTGGGGGAGGAAGGGGGGTCTTCGTCAGGAGGAATGGGTTTCTTGAAAGTTGAAACAAGTTTGGTTTGAATTGGCTTGGTGGTGGGTCATGTACAGGTGCTGTGGTGATATGCTGCCTTTAGAAATACTTCTCAATGCTAGTTTCACAATGGACATAGGCCTGTCCAAAATAGGATGCAGTACAGACATCCAATGAAACATAAGAGGAAATATCCATCGAAACATCACAGGAAACAGGTAAACACAAGGATGTAGACTGAAGTATGCACAAAATTTTGACTTGTAACTTGAAATTAGTTATAATTGCCACCAGCAACTATTTAGTGCTATTTAGACTCACTGAAATGGATCCTCATGGGAGCAGGAGTAGGGCATGTGTAGTGTGTGAGAAGTTGTCAATTCCGTCCAAATTCCAGATGGACGGTGGGGAAACAAGTTTTCGTTATCCTTTAATACCTGAGAAGGCAAGTTTATTGAGGTTTCCTTTGTTTCCTTTCCACTGATGTGCATAAAAAAAACACTAGGAAATAGACTGGCCAAAAGGAAATGAGTTCCCCTTCTTTCCTATGGTTCCTGAGCGCATGGATCCACCATAGCACCTTGATTGTCTAGATGGAACAAATCCCAAAACATGATGATGTAAATCATGCTTGAATTCAATCAACTGTTTAGCTACATCTGACTAAGAAGTACCACTATAGAGATCTAGTATTCCTATTGGTCAAGATGCATATTATAGTTATCAATTTAATGTAGTCACACATCCATTGGCGTATGACTTATGAGGACATAGAATGCCATAATATATTTTTTCTTGTTGCATAGTTAGTGATGATATTGTTATCCTGAGACATATTTATCTATTATTTTTGCGCCAAATCTCCTAACTCATGGGGTTGGATTGCTTCCATCTCCTGCTGGTACTCAAGTTTGTAGTTTACCATGCATTTGGGGATCTATTTGGAATGAAATACTTTGACATTAATCACTTTAGTCAAGAAAAAAAAACATGGTCCCTAAAATTTTTATTTTGTTTTGTTCCATAATCTATGAACTTAATTGGGAGCATCACTAGTGTTCATCTTTTTAATCACTTTTTATGGATGCTTCCATGCCACAATATTTACTGGTTCATTTTGTTTCGTGACAGTCAACTTCTGTTAAATGTGACTTGGAAGAAATGGTTTATATAATGTCTATGCAAGATAGTGACTTAACGGCGCAGCTTATACCTTCAAATCATTCATTTTTCATATGGGAATCAAGGTAGTTTATCTCTCCAATGTGAGTATGATTCACTATTTTAATAAAGAAGACTACTCATATGCTATACAATTAATTGTTGCCCTTATTCTTAATACAAGAGCTCCCAATAATTCACTTTTGCTAAGAATATTTTAGTGAACTGGAAGACAAGTGTATTGAAGTACAGAAGTCAGCAATGGCCGGTTTATTCTACTTTTGAGCTATTCTTTCTCAAGGTTATTTGGTGAAGTTTCTTTGTCGACTAAGTGATGTGAATATAGAGGACATGACACTTAGTTCGCAATGAAGTTTGAGGTCCTTCTGGCTGATTGACCTTTTAGAGGAAACTACCCTCTCTAAGAGCTATTCCCCTTTTCTTTTACTTTTTTATATTATCTTCTTTTTAGTAATTTTTTTTATATTTACGATTGAAAAGTCAAATTTTCCTTGTATTCTGGTAATAAATACTTCTACCTTTAGCAATTATGTTTATAAAATGCCAGCAAATTCTATCATCTGATAAGAAGAAACACTAATCATATATTTTTTTGATGCATAAAAGATTTTATAAATAGAGATCCATTTCTTGTAAAAGAACAAAGAGATACCACAAGTCTACTGAACCATGTAAATCTTCTAACATACTTTACATTGCAGACCTCTTGTAGATCCACCAAAAGTTTGAGTACAAAATAACCAAAATAATATCATATTTAGCCGAACAAAAACATTAATAGTAAGATCGTGTTTGGAAATCACCTGACATCCATGAAATAAGTGAAGAAGTTCATCTCACTTCAATCTAACTGTAAGTAGAGTTCAACTGATCGATCACTTCTATCTTTATGAGAAGGGATAGTATTTATAAATATTGATGAATAGTCTCAATAGAAACTTGGATTTACTGAGATCGATGTAAGAAAACCGAGTTTATATGCTGTTGAGACCAAGGTTTTAAATGTCGGTTTTGTGTCGGACTTTTGTCCAATAAAAATAGAAAATGTGTCCAACATTGTGGAAAATATTAGTGGAAACGTGGTAAATTTATGGAAGTTCGCGGAAATGGTCAAATAAGTTCGAATTTCGATTTGAACTCTAAGTAGTACCTAAAAATACTTAATAAATGTATCAGTCATACTTAAAAATACTTAGTATATGTTTAAAATGAATAGTTATTACAACATTTAATATAAAGAGAAAGTAGAGATAAGAGAATATTCAAGTGTTGAAGATGTGAAGTCCATTCCAGATGTTGCCACTTCGTAGAGTTCATGGGGATCTTGTTGGGTTGGGGGAGTAGATAATTTATATACAATTTATATAACTATATGATTGTAAATAATTAAGGTTATTGATCTGGGCACCTTTGCCGTCAAGGCAGGGAGAATCAGAGGAGAGAAGAGATGAGGGGAAGGAGGAAAAAAAATGCAATTTACCTACTCTTTTAGTGTTGCCTATCTGCAAGACTGTTTTCCACCACGTGTCAATTTTTTGAACCTTGGTTAAAGGTAGTTTTGATTTTTAGTTTCATTATACAACTAGTAACATTTTCATTTTGTATGACTTTAACATCCTTATTTTCATTTGAAGTTTTGCCTTTTCTTTTAACAGAATTATGATGCTATATGTTCACTTTCAGATCTGGAGTAAGGCATACCAATGTGTTGCTGAGGGGAACTGTTTTTCGAAATTTTAGTATCAACTTTTTCACGTATGGTTTTCCGGTAAGAATGTCTAGAAGATTCCTGTATTTTTTTTATTAGTTTAATTGGACTCTAAAAATTTTCCAAGTCTGGGGTATCTGAATTGTTTTAGGGTGCATTTGGACGGGCTCATGGGATTTGTGCCTTTTAATTTTGTACATTACCTTGACTGTCACAATCTACTGCTTCTTGGAGAAGTAAGCTCAAGGTCTATGGAAATACTGTGGGCATGGAAGTTGAGGATGTGTTAACTTTTTCTCAAAAACTCTGACTCAAAATCCTGTTTGGTATATTTCCAACTTTTATTCAGCTTTTGGTATTTTACACTACTTTTACCAGAAAACTATGAAAACCCATAATCTGCACTCCCATAAGCCCACCCAAACACACCCTTGGTGGAACTCTAATGAATGAATATGTATACATACAGATTATTTCCTGTGTCGGAGATTCATGTCTAACCATAAAAACTTGTATACATCAAGATTTATGTGTCTGTTAGCCATTGGCAATCGATGTTGAACTGTATCACATAGATTGAAGCAAACTTTCTCAAGAATGATTCCATTATTGATGACCACCTGTGGGATTTCTTGGGAAATGGTTTATATCGTGGATGTTCTGTTTTCTTTCTCCATATTTAATCCATGCCCCTTAGGTAGCATTGTAAACAGTTCTGCAAATTAGATTTCATTGAATATCACTGTCCAAAAGCTTCTTTGTTGAGTTTCTTGATGAGCTCGAGATGAAAGATTTTCGTACCCATAAACAAGAGTTTGTACCATGAGGAAGCATGTTTGGCACAATTTCTGTTTGAGGTTCATGAAAAAGATCTCTTTGGTATAACTTAAGGGGTTGGATTCTGGATTCCTGCAGAATCTCCACTGCAAAAAGTGTTTTGCTAGCTTAGTCTTCAAGGACAGCTCCAGGATAGGCTATGTTGTTTGTGGGAATTATGACAATTCTCTCGTGTTCAAATTTCATCAGCCATGAAACTTGTATTGATTCCTAGAAGGTGGCTTCTCATTTCTAGCTGATTTTAAAGCTTTGACATTGTTGAATATTTAAAAATCTAAGGCTGGCCCGGGGTTAATGAAATACTGCTTGTTTATTATATAGTTATGGTTTGGAAAATGTTATTGTCCCTTCTAACATGTTTTTCATTGTTATTGTTGTAGGTGTTGTTACTTGCTCTTTCCATGTGGAGTTTCTATTTTGCAAGCATATGTGCTTTTGGGCTACTAGCTTATGTTGCCTATATTTTATATGCCTTCCCTTCGCTTTTCCACTTGCATCAGTTAAATGGATTGCTTCTTATCTTCATTCTTTTATGGGCAGCTAGCACCTATGTATTTAATGTGGCCTTCACCTTACTGAACAAGAAACTCAAAAAGGTACCTAAATTCTTTCACAGTTCTCTCAGTTCTTAGTCCCCAAGCTGTTTAATAGGTTGCTTATGTACTTTCATCAGGATATGAAAATTTGGGAGACTATTGGTCTCTGGCATTATGCTGTTCCTGGATTATTTTTACTTGCTCAATTTTGCCTCGGAGTTCTTGTAGCAATTGAAAATCTTGTAAACAATTCTGTTTTCCTGCACTTGTCTGACGAGGATGGGAAATCCTACACTGATGGCAACGATGAAGGTATGAAAATGCACTCTAAATCTTTGTTATGGACAATTTCTTTCAGCATTATTGATGCTCTGTTGGTTTATTTGTTTGCTATAGAGGTACTTATAGAGGCTTAACTGTGCGAAGCTGTTAGTGATTATAAATCTGGCGTCAACTATTTCGTCCATAGCAATATGTGCCTTTGAGGCAAAGCAATACCATTACTTCTAAGATAGATAATGACCATATATTTCGACATGCTAAGTAAAGTTTGTGATGTCAACTAACTACGTCAAAACTTAAGATTAAAAAACCAACATGCCATTCTAACTATTGGTCCACATAATAGGCAATCCTGTTATGTTATTGATACATTAGTGGTTCAAAGAAGTGATCATGATCTATGCGACTATGATACCCCAATACATGGACTACCCCATTGTACCAGTGTTGACACGATATGACATGGATTTGGCCACAGGATACGGCACAATACTTATTGGAAATGCTGCTTTCACCTTTTCCTCCATCTTTGGGCCTCATCATCTCCTATGTTGCACTCCCCTGGCCACCACGTCATCCAAAGGAGGAACCTAATGGTTTCTGCAAAGAGAATAGGGGTGAAGAAGGCTGGTCGTTCTTTTTTCTCCCCTCATAACCTCATGTGACGACTTATAGAGCATTTTCTGTTATAAAACACTGTGTTTGGACTGGTTTTCTGCAAGCAGTCTGGTTTTTCTTATGAGTTTATGATTGGTTTTCCTGTTATTTACCAATTGAATTTGCAGCTGGCCCATATGTGTACATAAGTGTCGCATGACAAAATGATTGAATGAATTCCTCATTGATCTCATGATGTCCTTAAATAAAACAATTATACAGCAACAGGTAGTATATACATGAAAATTATCTACATTAGGCAACTACATACACATGGTATGCGAATCTACCTAAGAAGTCTACTACTAGATTGCTATTAATTGGAAAGTTATTTGTACTAAATATTCTACAACTGTTAATATTACAAAAAGATAGGATTTGTTGATCCCATTGAGAGCATTCTACAACTGTTAATATCACTGTTAGAGTTCTAGCATTCTACAACTAGATATCGAGGATTCATTTAGATGTATGGTATTGATTATGATCAGATTTTTTCTCCAGTTGTTCGCCTAAACTCTATTAGGGTTTTTGAATGCCAGTATTTTTCTTTCTGTGGCTATCAATTGCTCATAGGATGTTTGTCAACTTGATGTAAAAAATGTCTTCTTGTATGGAAATCTCACAAAGACGATTCTTATGGAGCAACCTCCCGAGTATATTGCTCAGGGAGAGAATAGGGTATGCAAGCTCAAGAAGGCAATTTATGGCCTAAAACAGAGTCCTAGAACATGGTTCAAAAAATTTAGCAAAGTAGTGATGGATGGAGGCTTTCAGAAGTGTGTTGTGGATCACTTTGTCTTTTACAGGAAAACTGATCGGAGATGTGTGTTGCTTATGATATATGTGGATGATATTCTGGTAACTGGTAATGACCAAGGGGACATAAAAGAAGTCAAAGAGCATCTTACATCTCATTTTGTCACTAAAGACTCGGAAAAATCAAGGTACTTTCTTAGTATTAAGTTTGTTTATACCAACGAAAGGATGATGTTATCCCAAAGAAAGTATGTACTTGATCTTCTTGAGAAGACAGAACTCTTGGGGTGCAAACCAGAGAGTACACTTATTGAACAGTCATCACCTTTTAAGGATACTAGCTCTGAGTTGTTGGATAACCCTAGTCAGTACAGGAATTTGATTGAAAAACTCATTTATTTAACAGTGACTTGGTCAGATATCTCTTATGCTGTTAGCTTACTGAGTCAGTTTATGCATGAGCCCAGAAAGATGCACTGAGTTGGGACTATACGGGTTCTTTCCTATGTGAAAAATGCTCCAGGAAGAGGTCTGATTTATCAGAAAAATGGCCATGTGAATGTTATGGCATATCTAAAGTCGAGAAATGCAGCGAACCAAGGTGATAAGAAGTCTACATCTGGCTTCTATACTTATATAGGAGGCAATCTAGTTACATGGCGCAGCAAGAAACAGAATGTGGTGTCATGCTCTAACGTTGAGGCAGAGTATAGGTCCATAGCTCAGACTGTATGTGAAATGGTGTGGATCAAGTCCCTACTGTCAGAGCTCAATTTGTCATCTGAGATGTCTATGCCTATGTTGTGTGATAATCAAGCTGCAATATTCATTGCCAATAATCCTATTTTCCATGAGCATACCAAGCATATTGAGGTTGATTGCCACTACATTCGAGATATGGTGATGAAATGAGTTATATCTACTCCACATACTCATTCATCTGAACAGTTAATTGATAGTTTCACCAAAGGTCTTAGTATTAGGGTGTTTAAGTCTCTTTATACCAAGTTAGGTCTTTTTGATATGTATGCTTCAGTTTGAAGGAGAGTGTTAGAGTTCTAGCTTATATTATATATCCTTAGTATATAGGTTAATGGGTAACTGAATATCCATTTAGTGTATGGGTTTCTCTACCCATCCTATATATATGTACTCTTTTCTCTTTGGCAACAATAATAGAGATTATCTTTGCCCTAATTAACAATCACAAAAAGATAGCATCTGTTGATCCTATTGACATCCCCCTCAAATTGATGCTTGCTGATCAAGAAGTATCAATTTGCTAACAAGAAACTGATGTCGTTGACAAGTCATAGCTTTAGTAAACACATCAATAATTTTTAAATTTGTTGTGAATTTGTGATATGGAGAAGATTGATAACTTTATGATCAAAAGCATTAGAAATGGAATGACAATTCCCCTTGATATGCTTTGCATACTTATGAAAAATCGGATTAGCAATAATTTGAATGGCACTAGTGCTTCATCATGAAGAGAAGTGGGCTTAAGTTGATGTAATCCAAGCTCAACCATTAGCCTATGAAGCTAAATAATTTCAACATGCAGAGGACATAGCTTGATTCTCGGAAATTGTTGAAAACTTAGAAACAAGATCGTACTTCTTACTCTTCAATGAAATAAGTGTGTTGCAAAGAAACATACACCCTATAATTGAACAACATGTACAAGCATGATTTTATATGTCGGATTCATGTTAGATTTTGGTCCAACAAAGGTAGGAAACATATTTAATATTGTTGGAAATGTGGTGGTAAATTTGCAAATGTTTATGAAAGTAATCAATAAAATTTGAATTTGATTTGAAACTCTAAGATAAGTTAAAATAAGGAATAATATACATTTAAGGCTACTTAGATCCTCTTTCTAAACATGTATTATATTAAAATACGTTACATAAACTTAATACAAACATTTTGAAGTATAAATAATATCTAAAAGTATCTAATAGTTGTATAAATCATACTGAAAAATGCTTAGTATATATTTAAAATGAAATATTCTCACATCATTTAATGTAGAAAGAAAGTAAAAATGAGAGAACACTCAAGTGCGAAAGATATGAAGTTTGATTGAGGACTACATTTGATATTGCCACTTCACAGAGTCCATGAGGATCTCACTAGGGGAGGAGCAAGTGGCAACAAGTCAACAACAAAGAGGAGCAACCAATAGTATAGAGGAGGAGAAGCAACCAGCAGTATGAAGGAGGAGAAGCAACAATCAACATCAGGAACCTTTGTCGACCATGTTGTCTTATAAACAAGCTGAATCGGTTGACTCGGGTCCATCTCAGTATAAAAAATATGCTATCATGAGTTGACTTGACTGACAAGGGGATCCAATGATTGGTATTTTTGGAAATACAAACAAAACTCGTGTCTATGTATTTGAAACCCAACACGTCGACGAAATTTTGTTGACGTGTCGATATTTTGAACTATGGTATTTGGGCAATCGGCATAATCAACATCACTATATGCAATCAACTTAATAGTGAGTCCCTAGGAAAGAATAAGCCACGATCATGAGTACCCCTCAAATAGCAAATAATACGATGGACAACAACCAAATGAAGATGTGGAATCTGCATAAATTGACTAACTTGCTGAACATCAAGGGAAATAACAGGCTTGGTGATTGTCAAATGGTTCAAACTTCCAACTAATTATATGTACATCAAAGGATCAAGAAACTCACCATACTCATGAATCATGATGATACTTCACATTCATCTCAAGTGGTGTGTTGGTGGGAGATGTATCCTGAAGCCCAGCCAAAGAAATCAAATTCTGGATATACTTATGTTGATGTAAAAAGATCCCTCAGGTCCATATTTCACCTTAATACCCAAGACATATTGAAGACAGTCTAGATCTATATGAAATAAAGCTAGTAGGCGTTGTTGAAGATGCTGAATCAACATAGAATAAGTTCCTGTGACGACTATATCATCAACATGAACCAGAAGAAGAACAATCCCATTCTCAGTCTTGCATAGTAACAAGAGTCATACTAACTTTGAATAGAGGAAAAACCAAGTACTGGGGAACGACAAACCAAGCACAAGGAGCTTGCTTCAAGTTATGAAGAGATCATCATAGTTTGCTCATATACTTGAAGATTTTGTTGAGAATAATCCTAGCAGAAGTGTCATAAAAATCTCTTCCTTTACATCACCATGCAAAAATACATTCTTGACATCTATTTGACGTAATGACTAGCCTTTAGAAGTAGCAATTGCAAGAATTGCCTGCACTATAGTCGTCTAAGTGACTTGAGCAAAAGTTTCTTCATAATCCACTCTATATTCTTGTCTATTACCCAAAACAACTATGTGTGCCTTATATCTGTCTACAGTTCCATCAGAATAGACTTCCAAGAGTATAGGCATTTACAACCAATGGGTTGAACACCAAAATGATACGGAACAAGGTCCCAAGTATTGTTCTTTTGCATAGCTGGAGTTCATCTTGCATAGCATTTTTCCAACGTTGTAGCTTTGCTGCTTGGAAATGTTTAGTACGAACCATGATGCTAGACAAAATCGTGTTAAATGAGGTATATGGAAAGCCATACCTATTTGTAGGATGAGAGATTCTTGTAGACCTTTGGTGTGATGGAGTGATAAGATCAAATGGTGATGGATCAGTCTCGTTGAGGGTGTAAGGCGGACGACGCCTCTCATACACAATACCTAGTTTAAAATGCTCTATGGATAAAGATAGATCATCAAATGAAGAAGTATGGCCGGATCATAAGATGTGGCAGTAAAAGATGGAAAGAAATACTGACTTTTCAAAGAAAACCACATTTCTTGAGATACAAAGTCGATTGATAGTAGGATCATGACACATGAAACTCTTTTGAGCAAGACTATAACCCATAAATGCACATTTAACTGACTGAGCACCAAGTTTATAACTTTTGTGAGGAGGTAAGTGAACAAAACAAATGCATCCAAAAGTATGGAGGTTAGTATAACAAGGATGATTATGAAAAAGACGATAATGAAGTGACTCAAAATTTAAAATCTAAGAAGGCAGTTGGTTAATTAAGTAAATTGCAGTGGACAAAGCTTCAACCCAAAATTTTGAAGGGACAAAAGATTTATGCACTAATATGCAGACAACATCTAATAAATGACGATTCTTACGTTTTGCAATGTCATTTTGTTCAAGTGTATAAAGACAAAACTGTTGAGAAATAGTTGTAAGAAAGCTTGAAATTCTTTGGACATATATTCTCCACCGGAATCAGACCTTAAGAGCTTAATATGACTAGAAAAATTGAGTCTCAACATAAGTCATAAAGGTTTGAAAAATAGAAAAGACTTTGGATTTTGAATGGAGAAAATATACCCATGTGAAATAACTATAATCATTGATGAGTGTCACAAAATATTTATTGTTGGCATTAGAAACTACAGGAATCATACCCTAATCACCACTATGAATTATATCAAAGCACTTTTATGCATAACTACCTTGATTATTGAAAGACAAAATCTTGCTTTACCAAGCCAAGTTTTCAGTTGCACAATCAAAAGACTTCTTACAGGCAAAAAAATTCTGTTACCCATGAAACCAAGCTTTTCTAAATGAGCCAGAACACTAGAGTTTGGATGATTAAAACGTTTATGCCAAACCTCACTTTGATTTTGCAAACCAGTACAAGTAAAAGAGGAATAACTTGGGAGAGAAAAATGCAGAGGAAACAATCTTCCAACATTAGGCCCTATGAACCTATCATGATCGCCTTCCTGATACCAGATTCTGTATGAGACAACCATCATGAGAAAAATTCACATTGTGGTTGTTATCGACCAATTGACCAACATAAATCAAATTAGTGAGTCCGTGTGACATAAACACATTGGTAATGAGGGACTGAAGTCTCCAACATTAGTTATAGGAAGATTACTTCCATTGACAACTTGAATGTGTTGTGTACAATTATAGGAATGAATATCTTGCAAAAAATCAAAACAGCCAGACATATCATTTGTTGTACCATTTTTGGAGTAAGAATGACTTGACTAGGACTAGTTGTTGGCACAATAGATGCAACACTTGTGGAGTCATTTGCAGAAGAGGAAGAATTGACCATATCTTGGAAAGCATTAGATTGACAATTCTCAGGTCATGTAGAACACTCCTTGATAATGTGTCCTGACTTCTTGCAATAGGTGCAACATTTCTTTGCAATTTCGGGCAATATGGTTGATTCCTTGCGGCAATAGCACTAGATCCTATTCTTACCCCTTCATTTCTTGTGAGTAGCATATGCAACATTCACAACTTCTAATGCACCTTTTCTTGTGCTATAACAGCATGAGTTAGAATCCCTTGCTCCTCAAGAAGCAACCCACCAAGGCTATATCCAAAGAAGGGAGAAGATCTCTATTTAATAGTGTTGCCCTTGTAGTTTCAAATTCTTACCTGAGCTTCATTAAGAATTGATCATGTTTGCTTGCTGCATGAACCTCTGGATAACAAACAATGCCTCTTTTGGCACTTTAGCATGAACAATTCCAGAATACTCATCCACCAATTTAGAAAACTAGAATAATACTCTTGATTGGTGAGTTTATGTTGGATGTACTTTGCAATCTCAAACTCCAACTGGAACCATCTTGTGATTGTTATCTTGATTGTAGACACATTTTAAGTAATCCCACGTCTCCTTGGCCGTGCTAAAAGACTTCAGATTGCTCACAATGTGTGGTTCCATGGAACCCAAAATCCATGAAATAACTTGAGCATCCTTGGTCTCCCATTGGGCAAGCTCCTTAACATTGGTTGGTGTTGTTGATGTGCCATCAACATGACTCCAACGCTACTCCCCTGTGGAGTAGTTCTTTCCAGTGAAACATTCACAAAAAGTTGTCTGTAGACTTAGTGGATGACTACAAAAAATACATTGAGGAGGGAGGGAGTGTTGGTGAATTCTAGGAAAAAAAATCAGGAGGACTAAAAGGTTTTTGGACCTAAAGTACCAAGAACTACTAGGACTAAAACCATAGAAATCTGAAGGAGGAAGCTAAATGAACTAAAGATAGGCTCTAATACCATGTCAAAATGGCCGAATGAAATTTCATTGACCTCATGATCTCCTTAAATAGAATAGGTAGTATATACATAGAAATTATCCACATTAAGAAACTTCCGATACGTGGTATGAGAATGTGCCTAATAAATCTACTGCTACTGATAGGAAAGTTATTTTGCACAGAATATTCAACAGCTTTTATGATCACAAAATGATAGAATTTGTTGATCCTATACAGCATATTCTACAGCTGTTAATATCAGAAAAAGATAGGATATGCTGATCCTATTGATGATGTATATAAAGGTAAAAACCTATTAAGGTAAGGGTAGTGTAATAGTGTAGGCCCAAAAACATGCTAAAATTCGTACACCAATCAAAGTATGCTATTTGGCTTCAAGCTGTTTTGGTAGTGGACCAGATGAATTTGTAAATGGTTGACAATATCGGTGGTGTTTGGATGAAACTAGGGAGTGTTTGTTTGGTCCAACTCCCAGCTCTCAAATTACGGGAGTTACAATTGTAGCCAACTCTTTGGAAGAGTTATTGAAATCAACTCCCAAAATCCTTTGTTGGCTACAGGAATAGGAGCTCCAAACCATGGTCAAAAGTGTTCTTTCTTTTTGGTGTTCATTTGGAGAATTAGCTCCCAACAAGAGCTTAAGTGATGGGAACGAGAAGAGGTGCTTAACAAATGCACGCACACATGTTGTAGAATATTTCTAGATGCTCTGGTTTATATACAATAAATTTTATAATAATTCATAAATTATTGGTGTGGTATCTGAAGTGGACTTTCACATCACTTGATAATGTGACATGAAGAATGACATGAAATAATATGAGCTAAATGATACGAGAATGGCACCAAATAATCCGAGAGAGTGACACCAAATGGTACAAGATGAATGATACAAGTATAACATAAAATGATAGAAAAATGACACTAAGTGGTACGAGAATAATGTCAAATAATATGAGAATGATACCAATGGTACGAGAATAACATCAAATGATACAAGAATAACGTATAGTTAATACAATCCATACCATTGACACAATCCAAACTCATACTTCACATAGTTAATACAATGCACATAGTTGACTGGATAGGTCAAACTCATATACAACGAGAACCATAGGAAATATTACGAGAATAACTACAATGTGCTACAAAAATAACTAAGACATGTATTGAGAGCACTAAGGTATGCAACAAGTTTATCTATTCTATGCTACAAGATAACATGAAAATGCTATGCGAATAAAAAAAGACCGGATTTGGTACATTGATAGACGTGATGGTGGAAAAGGATGAAAAATAAAAAAGAAAGGACTGAGTCATCCCAAAAAAGTGTATGTTTTGGTGCCTTCCTTCCAATTTCCTCAAGGATAAGGAAACATTTAGAAACATGTGAAATTTTTTGTTGTACCCTTGTACATGTCCCATATTAGGTCTTGACATGGGATACTCATACCTATATGGTTGTATCTGTCTTAGAGAAAACTAGAAGTATCCGTACCCTTGTACACATGTCCCGGCATCATAGATCATGATGGCTCTATATCTTTATTATTTCCCTTTACTTTGAAAAACTGCATACCTTTTAGCTTTGATTGGGTCAAAAGGTACTATTTTCATTTAGTTCTTTTTTTGTTGTTGCTAAATGAATGGGCAGGTTGAAGAGGATAGTTAGGAGAGAACTTTAGTATGCCAAATGCATAGCTTTCGAAGTCACTTTTCTCAAGTGTTGTATTATCTTTGTGGGCACATTTTTGAAACATAACATATTGTTGTCGTTGTTGGAAACACAAACATCCAACTTGATACAATTATCTACATTGATGGGATGGTGTTTGTTCTCAACTTCTCATGGGATTAATGTTTATATTTTTGACTTCAACCTTGAGTTTTACCACTTCTAATTTTGTTTCTGTGCTGTTCATTTTCTTGATTCTACTTGTTAGAGATGCTGTTTTGGTTATTTTATTCCTAAGTTGTAACATACCCTAAGGCATGTTTTTGTATTTTTGTCCACTTATATATAAAGGGTATAGGACTAGCCTAATGAAATACTATCACGACCTTAGTCTCAACAATCCAAAATCTAAACACTCTTAAGAGTTATTAATAAATAAATAACTTAAAAACAATTGTAAGAAATTAATTAAATAATTAACGAAACAATAACCACTAATTTTACCTAAAACCTGTAGTGTGCGGCTATGTGACTCTTGCTATATGTACTAGACTTGCTTGTTACTTTAATATCTGCAGCTACAAGAAAACCATTAAAATATATGTGAGTGATCTAATAGTCATTCAGTATACGTCTCTTATCTACCAAAAATAATAAATCAGAACTGGAGCTGTAGTACCAGGACTAAAAACCTGTAAAGCCACAAACACCTATAATATCCTATTATAAACAAATATAAAATCTTTTAAATATGTTTTTTTAAAATCATTTTCTCTTTTCTAATATCAAAATTACGTGCATTTTTGAGGTTTCTTTATACACAATGTGACAACTCTTTGTTAATAAAGTCCAAAATCAACACAAATCCACACAACATACTCACACACTCAGTTCAAATCCTATTAAGTCAGTTGGACTCAAGCAATCGACATTAGCCATAAGCAACTATCAAGGCGTACTGTACTGTTACGGTAAAGTTACCTTGTACAACTACCTTATGCTGGAGCTCTTTGTCCCAGGTTCATATTCTAAGAACTCTCAAAAGTCCACACAAAGACAACACACATTGGGTCTGTCCTTTCGACGTTTTCGGGACTATTGTATTCGATCATCTAGAGGACTTTTTTACATCTTAGTCCTGTTATTACAACTTCTTGAGACCTCAACTTTTTTCTTTAGCTCTTGACCCTCCAGAGGTATCACTCATTCCTTGTCTGTCGGTTAGATTATTCAGCCTCTTGGTTCCTGATCTTATCATTGATCTTTTGGTTTGCAGACCCTTACTCAAGGTTTTTTAGTCCTTAAAACTATGGAATCTCAACCTTAGATTCACACTTGACCTTCCAGAGGTATCAATCATTTCTGGTTTGTTAGTATCAAGGTCTGTCAATATATTTCTATGGTCCTCTTGGTTCCTGGAAAACTACAAAAAACTTCTCAGACCTTCTCTTAGATAATTACCTTTGGACCATTCAGAGGCATCAATCATCATCAACTCGCCTGTAAGAAGTTTTGGTTTCTTGGTCCCTTAAAATAACTAAAATTTTCTTCCAAAATCTTTACAAATCTTATGCATTTTTAAAAATCTTTTTTGAAAAATTATTTCAAAAACCAACCTTAAACATCGTCAAACACTTCAAATCCCAACTACAACTCACTGTCAAGAAATCAAGACATATCTTATCCATAACCAACACCCAAACACTGTAAAATCTCCATGCATCACTATAAGAACATAAACCATGACAAAACTCAAAATAATTTATCGTAAATCCACATTAAGCATGTTATAAATATTTGACAAACGATAAAACACCAAATCCATACAGAAGAGTTTTCTTCATTGAAGAAACCTACCATATGCAGTCCTTGGCTGCTATAGGTCGGATTCCCAACATGGAATCCTAAAAATACTGAATTCTTGCATGGAATCCCAATACATATCTACAATAACCATGTATTGAATTAAATAAATGAAGGAATCTCAGGATAGGACGTGTAGCTTTCTCTTACGCTTAACAACAATTGTTGCAGTTCAACACAGTACCCACATCCTTTTTCTTTAGAGCTCTGCCCTTGGTCCATCTAACATTAGCAATGGTGATTCAGCAGTAGGAGCAGTGGTAGTAGCACCTCAAGCGGCAGCAACGACAAATGATAACTCAAGGTAGTAGTAGCAGCGACAGAAGCTTACCCTTCCATCAAGCACCTACGATCTCACTCTCAAACTCTCTCTTAGGATCCTTGGGTGTTACAAATACTTTCTCTTCTCTTTCAACCTAGTAATCAACATTGGGTATTTCGTTTCTCTTTCCTTCTTCTTTCCTATTTATCATGTTTCCTTTCTTTCTCTTTTTTCCCTCAAATTTTATTTCCACTAGTTTATGTGGCTACCCTTTTTCGATCTGTAGAGAATATATGAGTTTCTGCTACATTTTGACCTCATCTGTTTGTACTTTTGTTTAACTCATTGACTATGGTTAAAAAGGAGAGTCTTGCTAAGGAACAACAGTATTCCTCTTTCCACAAAGGGATGGACCTAATTAAATTTCATACAAGAAAGGTGATAATTTTGCTTCTTGTGTGGTGGCAAACATTAAAGTGACTAAGGATTGACATTGATGCTATTACTCTTGTTTGTTTGTTGTGGAAAATTGTAATTGGCTCCAGACTAATGATGCTATAAATTTATGCAACTGGCGGTGAAGGTGGTGTTGTGTGATATGTGCTGCTGTAGTGGTGGAAAGACCTACAACCATACTTATTGAGGCGGGCACCTAGGCATTATAACATCCTAGTCGTTTTAATGCCTAGAGTTTATATGGATTTTAGGGATATAAATGAGGATGTCAAATATAAACAAGGGTTATATTCTCTTATATTTTTGTTTTGTTTCATTAAGACTTATTAGAAGTTTAAAACTTCATTGTTTTTAACTTATTTATATGTTAAGGTGTGATTATACTAATACTTTGATGTTAATCTTATTATATTTTATTGTTATCTTTTCATTTGTTATATATTTCAATGTTATTTAGGGATTAGTTAAGGATAGAGATATCAATGCATAATTGCATTTAATATATAACATAAATAATAAAAATACTGGAAATAATTTATTTTTAATTTTTTTAATGATGCCTAGGCATTGCCCAGGCGCCCAAGTTCAATGTCTTGGTGCCTTGATGCCTTAATAAGTATGCCTACAACGGTTGTGGGTGTGATGAGATGGAAAGGGGCAGAGAAGTGGCTGTGAACTGAAAGGGAACCAAGTAAGTGAGATGGTGAATAAGAGGAGAGGGGAGAGAGGCATAGTTGTGAGAGAGAGAGAGAGAGTATTTGCTATGGAATGGATGTGTTAAACCAAACTGGCCCATATAAGAATTGGATTATGAAGGTAAACTCCTTACAAATCAGACTAGTATGAGGTCTACCTTTTTTTTTCTTGTGTGATGCCAAGTAAAAAATTGCTCCCTGTGTCGACTAACCAAAAAGAGAGGGAGGAGAAAGATGGAGATACGAAAGAGAAAGGGAGAGAGAAGATAGAAGTGAAAAGGCAGGTTGCTTTATTGAGGGAGAGAGATGTTGGGGTAAGGGAATAGGGAGACAGCGGGAGGGAGATAGGGCAAGCAAGCAGGGAAACTCAGATAACAAAAGAAAAACAGAATTTATTAGAATTATAACAAAGCAATTGGTAAACAAATGAGAGTGGAGTGACAGTGGGGTATAAAGCAATTTGAGAGCATATATTGTTGCAAGAATGACACTGACATCAATGCAACACATGAACAACAGGAGGAAGAACAAGTAATCACGGTATCTTCAGAATTCAAAAGTGGATGGGGTTGGGGTGGATGAGTATGTGTATTGTATGGCCAGTTTTTTGTTGTATGGTTGAGTCTTTCTCAATAGGTTTTTGGAGCATCCCATGGATGGAAAACTTCCGCTGTCAACAACCAAATCACATATGGGGAGAACCTCCCATACCCTCTACTGCCTTGCCAACTTACTGAAAAAAAGACAAAAATCATTTGTGTGAAGCATATTAAATCGTAAATATACATGATCAAGTACAAATATGCTATAGACTTTGACATCAACACTAGTTAAAAGAAAGTTATGGCCTTGTTTACATTACTTGTCTAAACCAATTGTTTGGTTGTTTCTATCGCATTTGATACATAGCTTGCTCTATCACATGCTTGGAATTCTAGGTGGTCTTATTTTACCCCCTTTTTGCAGGTGTAGAAGACAAAAAAGTACTGATTGTAGCTACAGTAGCATGGGGACTACACAAATGCTCTCGTGCTATTACCTTGGTTCTGATATTCATTCTTGCCATGAAACCTGGCTTAATTCATGCTGTATATAGTATGTTAATAATTTTTGCCCCTAATCTATGACTTATTCTAGAATATTTGCTTTTCCATAGTTGAGTTAGTTGTACTTTGGATATTCTTTTCATTAATCAGATAAGGTTTTGTTCATTATTATAGTTATTAATTAAAGGTTTGCAGAGTTTGTGAGGTTTGTAAGGGATCTTCCATCAAAATTCACTTTTTGTTTTTGATATATGTGGATTGCACCCTTTTTTTATTTTTGTTCGCCACTTATCTCCTTGGCATAGTTCTGAATGTTGATATGTGTCGGCAAAATTTCGCTAACACATGTCGGTTTTCTAAGTCACGGATACGACATTAACATGTATTTCCAGATTTACTGGATTTCCACGCCATGTCGGTTGAGATATCCATGTCCGGTCGACATGGGTACTTTTACCACGACTTGACTGTTTCGACATGAGGAATCAGATGTTGATGTGGTGACTTTTGATCATTTTGTTTGCTGCTGCTGTCTTGCTGATGCTAGGTGCTGTTGGGCTGCTCTCCGGTTGCTGTTGGCTGCTGCTCTGGTCCTCCTCCTGCTCGGTTGCTGCTGCTGGTGCTCTTCTCTGGCCGATTGGTCGTTCTCGCCTCATCAGTCCTCTTTTTTGGTTGCTTCTCCTCACCTGTAGGTGTTTAAAACACCATGTTTTCTCATCTCTCTCTCTCATCTCATATAGTCATGCACTAGATCTGAGATCTGGACGTAAGATCTATGAAAATACACTAAGATATATTAATATGTATACTAGGATCTACATGGAAGTATGAAAATACTTGCATATTTTCATGTATTTTTATGTAGATCTTAGGTTTTTATCTAGATTTAAGTTAGATCTAAACTAAAAATCATTAGATAATCTAATAATATTTAGATCTAACCTAATAACACTTAGATCATGTGTTTTAGGTTTTGAAATTACACTTTCATCGTACAATTACATAAAAATCAGTCAAAATTCTTTAAAATAAGTATAAAATCATTAAAAATGATGGTTTAGATCTAATAATACTTTTACATTAGTTTTAATCAAATGTTGGTTTAAAAATCCTAAAAAATAAGTAAAATTCGAAATTAAATAAAAAATCAGTAAAATATTTATAACTATTTATTAAGTAATTTTAAGTATTTTTTATACTTCAACATGTTCATATTAAGTATATGTAGCATTTTTAATATGATACATGTATAGAAAATGAATCTAAATAGTCTTAAATGTATATTATTGCTTGTTTTAACTTATCCTAAAGTTTTAAATTGAAATTCAAAGTTTTTTGTTCATTTCCATGGACTTATGTATTTTTATCGTGCTTCCATTGACATTTCTACTAATATCTAATACGTTTCTTATTTTCATTTGAGCACACGAAACTGACATTTAGAGTCTTGCTCTTGGTAAATGTTTTGTAAATATTTGTTTTAAAGTTTTTTATAAAATGAATTTTTTTTTGAACTGCTAAAAAATATTGTAGTGTTTAAGTGTGCAATGTGCTTAGTCTTTGAGTAAGCATGACCCGAGTCACCAACCAATGTTCGTATTGTTGGATGCAGTATGTTGGCTAGATATAAACACATAAATCAAATGTAGAAAATTTAATGGAAACAAGCCATTTAAAAAATTTTTAAACATGATTATGTGTCAACCAAGTTCAAGGTTGAAACTTGAAACATGGACAATTCATGTAACAACATACTTCCAATGTTATGGTACCATTTTCGCGTCTAGAATGTTTAGAAAAGTGGATATTGTGTAAATGTAACATAGATAGCATTCATGGATACATAATATTGATAAAATTCATGGACATTGCATAATGGAGTGTGGGTGTGGTGGGTGGTTGGGTTCATGTGGTGGCTGACGAGGCGGGCAGTTGAGGGAGTGTGGGTGTGCGCGTGGCTGATTGGTTGCATGCACGCAGCCACCTACTCCTTCTGTGTGGCTTTTTAAGCCGGAAGCCTCCATCATGCACGACCCAAGCCTCCTCTTCCTTGTGCACTTCTCTCCGTCCCGAGCACACCTCTTTCCCCTCCTTCTCCCACTCATTCTCTCTCCCTCCACTCACTTCCCCTCTCCCCCGTCTCTCTCTCTCTTTCTCTCTTTCTCTCTCTCTCTCCCTCTCCTGTTGCTCTCCTCTCCTGCGATCTTCTCTCTGCTCGGTGTGCTAAAGGGCCGACGACGGTGTGCGACAGCTCGTGGTGGTATGTGGAGTTCGCGTGGAGTGCTCTCATGGCCGTGGTTGCATCGGTGTTCGTCGGAGTCGGTTGGAGATCGTCGAAGCGCATTCTCAGGTACGCATCTCCACTTTATGTAATAGAGAGCATAAAAATGGTAGAAATTGATAGGATTACATGGAATCTAGGTAAATTTACATTCCTAGAATTTATTATGATTTTATGAGAATTTATGGTGGATTTATTGGACATTTATTTTGGTGGTTGCGTTTTAGGTCATTTTGATCCTTTTGCCTTTGCGATTTTATATCTTGATGCATGGTGAATGGATTTTGGTTTTGTTTGTGTGGATTTGGAGTAGACTTGAGGGTCTACATCTTAGGTTTTATGTAATATTTTTGGTGTTTGTTTAGGAGGTCCGATCGGAGGTTCAAGTTGGGCAATTTTGGAATGTAGGGTTTTGGGTTGTTTTCTGGGATCGCAGAATTCGACATACTGAAGTGAAAATGGCATACCGAATCAGTGAGTTTCAGTATACCGATTTCGTTCGGTATACCATTTTTCTGTCAGTGTTGGTCTTTCAGTTGATTCGGCCTGCAGAATTCTTCCGGTCGATTAACTCAGTGATTTTCGACATACCGGAGGCAGAACGGCATGCCTAATCAATGGATTTAGTCATACCGAACTGGGTTTTCTACATGCCGAATCAGGACCTAAATGTGTTTGTAAAAATCTGATTTCCGAGATTTTCCGGATTGGTTTGTTTTGTCCCATTGAGGTGGGGTTGTGGGTCATCAATGGTGGTCTCCTAGGACCTTTGATGTGCCGTTTTGTCGAGGTTTTGGAAGAATTTTCAAAGATATGAAAATAGTTTTGGAAAACGGATTTGAAAAGGATAGTTGGTCTGTTTTGGAAAATGTTTTTTTTAGTTTTTTGTGTGCAGGTTGAGACAGTGTGGGACCGTGTCGTCGGGACCAAGGAATGTGACGACAGTCTCGGGTGGTCGGGCGTGTCTCCCTGGTTGAGGTCGGGGCCGAGATACCCATGGTACCAAATGTCTACGCGTGTCACCGAAATTTCACCGACACGTGTCTTATTTTTAATTTACCGATATGACTCCGATACAATATTGAAATGGAAGTTTTCTGAGCAAATGTAAATTTTTTTTACCGTGTTTCCACTGACACAATTCCGACATACTGATACTTTCCCGACACATGTCTGTTTTTCAACTTATCGAAGTTCGACACAAAATCGACATTTAGAACCATGGAGATACCTGAGGCTGAAAGGCGTCGGGTCCTGGAGGTACGAGACTCTTTGATTGTTGTGTCAAGGTTAAGGTTGTGTTTCGCGGATTGAGGTGTCTTGTGGCATGACGGGAAGGTATGATACTCCTGCTGTTGTTGTGAGTACTGAGGCTCGGGTGTCGTCGGGTGTGGAGGTATGACACTCACTTCTGAGCACCGTGTGTGGAGGTTGCCGTGAGGAAGCGGACTCTGTGGTGGCCAGTGCGGGTGGGACACGTGCACCGTAGCTAGTAGCGTCTTGAGAGACAGGACAGCCTTCCCAGGGAGGGGGTTGGCTTTGTAAGGGTTCTCCAGGTAGGGAGAATCGTGGGACGGTGATCGCTCATGCACAGGGTGGTTTCACCGTGGCAGTGTAGAACGTCGTGGTCGCTCCTCGGTGGACTGCGTGTGGCCAGAGTTAGGTTACTTGGCGCCTGACTTTCCGACTCACTATATGTGGTTTTGACCATTCAGGACCTTTGCTGGTAGTTTTCGGCTAGTAGAGCTTTGGTTGTTGTTTTGGCCGATGTGGACCTGGTTATTGAGGTTTTGAGAAAATGATTTGCGAAATGAATTTAAAAGGAAAATTGATTATAGTTTTGTTTTCCGCGGTTTTCGTGGAGTGCGTAATGGGTGACTTCTATCACTCATACGTTTTTCCTCGTGTTTTTGGTTTGTAGGTACAGGCATGCAGAAGTTTAGCGTAGTGCATATAGTCTGGAGTCTCCTAACTGCACACACAGGTTCCTAGTAGTTAGATATTTACTGTTTGGCTTTAATTTTCCCGTAATTTAATTTGTTTTAAATTATTGTGGAAAATGCAGGACGTGACAGCTGATGTCGAGATTGTTAGCTGTCGTTGGGTATTTATTATTAAGTACAACACCAATGGCATTGTCGATCGGTATAAAGTCTGTCTGGTTGCACACAGTTTCATATAGACATTTGGCATTGACTATTTTGAGACATTCTCTCCTGTTGTACGACTCAACTCTATACGTATACTGTTTTCGGTTGCAGTCAATCAACAATATCCTTGTATCAGCTAGATGTCAAAAATATCTTTCTTTACGGTGATCTACTTGATGAGGTTTTGATGGAGCAATCTTCTAGTTATGTTACTCAGGGGGAGACGCGTGTGTACAAATTAAAGAAGGTAATTTATGACCTCAAGCAAAGTCCACGTGCATGGTTCAATTAATTAAGCAAGGTTGTAATGCACTTTGGCTTTTAATGGTGCAATTTGGATCACTTGGTATTTATTAGGTAGAAGTTCACAGGTTGTGTTATTTTAGCTGTTTATGTGGATGATATTTTGGTTACTAGTAGTGATAGAGTAGGTGTTGATGAGAGCAGAGTCTTTCTCAAAAAGCACTTAATGACAAAGGACCTCGGCAGACCTAAATATTTATTGGGGATAGAGATTACTCATGCTAAAGATGGAGTAGTGTTGTCTGAGAGAAAATATGTTCTCGATCTACTAAAGGAAGCAAGCATGCTTGGCTTTAAATCATCTAGCTCTTATGTTGATTTTGACCTAGATTTATGGAACACATCTTCTGAGGTGCTTGAGAATGCAAGACAATACAGGCGTCTGGTTGGAAAGTTGATATATCTTACAATGACATGTTCAAATATTACTTTTGCAGTTGGATTGGTTAATCCCTTCATGCATTAGTTGAGGGAGGTATACTGGAAGGCATCCTATAAATCTTGTCTTACCTAAAGAATGCTCTTGGACAAGGTCTTTAATACAGTTGTCATGGTCATCTAGATGTTTTTGATTACTCAAACTCTAGATATGTAGGTGAGTAAGGAGATAGAAAGTCAACTTTTGGATACTGTACCTTTGTAGGAGGCAACTTGACTACTTGGAGAAGTAAGAAACAAAATATCGTTTCTTGATTAAGTGTAGAGGCAAAGCATAAAGTTGTAACACTAACAGCTTGTGAGATGATGTGCCAATGGTGCCATGCTTATGTTCTGTGACAGCCAGGCAGTCATTTACATTACTAACAATCCTATGTTTTATGAAAGAACAAAACACATCGAGGTGGATTGTCATTTTGTGCGAAATACTGTTATGAATGGACTAATCACTATTCCTTTCACTACTTCCTCTACTCAGCTTGTAGATGTGTTTATGAAGGCTGTAGCTGTGGGTCAATTTAAGTCTTTTTATAACAAATTGGACATAGTAGATTTTTATGTTTAAGTTTGAAGAGGAGTGTTAGAGTTACTAGAGTATATTAGATGGGTTGTCAAGAAGTGGCTATACGGATATTCATTTATTATGTGTGGATACTCCAACCACTATATATATGTACCTAAACTTGATCAATAAGACGTCTCTTTTTCCTCGTTACATTTAGCATCAGGCCTGTTCTGTGGATTTGGTTGTAGTTTGAGTAATTTTTTCTCAGGGAATTGGTGAGGGTTTTCCTGTAGTTTTGTAAGAGCTATAGCCATTTTATGTATTTTTATTTTCCTTAGTTTTCTTTGTACTTTGCATCATTGGATGTATTTTATTTAATCAATAAGATCATTCTATCTTATTCTTAAAACAATGATGTTACTGTCCAAGGGTCAAGGGAAATGAATTGTATTATTTACCACAACCTTATTGTAGGTTTTACCCATGAAATCAGAAACTTTTTGTCCTTTTTGTCCCTCTGTTGAAATCTACCCTTGGATGTAAACCAGCACAATCTGATCCTGATGTATTTGGGGTCTTAAATGCAATATATTTCAATTTTACCATGCAGAAGTGCATGAGTTTCTGAATTTTGGTGGACAAACTGAACATAATCCTTTGTTTTGACAACTTTTTAGATGAACTCCACCCACCTTGGCTTTCTGATATAATCTCATTACGAGTGATGTTCAGTTGATCTTGGTAAGAAGCATATCTCGAATCTTGAAACATGTAATGATGAGCATATGGTAGTCAGCAGCTGTAAGCCCATTATTTTGGACGTACAACTGCGATAAATTACTGCTAGAATCAAATTATTTTCTCCATAATGATGGCCGATCTTGAGAAGGATCACTTAAAAATGAGGTTTTCTTGATACTTGTTTGTCTTCTAGGAGTGCCTTCTCTTTCTTGAAATTTCCGACTGTGTTTGCTACAGCAAGCTGGCCCCTTCTTTTCTTAGCATTTTGACTAAATTTATCTTCCCATGCAGCAAAAAACAAACTGATGGCTTGTGTACCTGCTAGATCATGCAGTGTTTAGAAATAATACTAGTTCATGTAGGATGAGGTTAATCTGGAGTTCTGCATTTCCTTTAGTTCTTTTCATCTTTTGAGAAAGGCTGTTTCCTTGCCTGAAACAATTTATAAAAGTATTTTGATCTTCTTTGGGATCAGTGCCTACTTCCAAGAAATCGAAAAGAGTCGTCCTAGATATAAATATCAGCCCTCTCTATCCACTTCATCCTCATTTCTGGTGGTGCAACTTTCTTTTTTTTGTGAGTGCAACATTTTTGCCTGATCAATATTTTGGATGCCATAAAATAACGTAAGCTTGATTAATGCAACTATTTCTTTCTTGGTGTGCAAAACTAGATGTTCTTAGTAGTTTTGCTCTTTGAAGGAAGATTTCCTTGTATATTATTTACAATTCTTTTCTTCTTCTTCAACAGCCTTACTCTCTTTTTCTTTTTAATCAGTATATCGTGTGGCATAAGACTGTCTATTGCTTCTCCCAAGGGTTTTGTGAATCTTGGTAAAAATGTTGTCAAATTCTTATACAAAAGGAAGACAGTGGTCCCATAGGCAATGTGGTGTGTGTCTTTACTCTTTAGGAAATTTGAAGCACTCTGATGATTTACCTCGCTTAGCATTTCAGATTCTTTTGGAATTGCCTGTTAAAAATTAGTAATGTTTGGTCATTAGAAGAATTCAGATGTTCATATGGCAGAGGATGTGGTCAACACATTGTCTCAATTTTAGAGATACTGCTGTAATCGAAGTCCATTTATTAGTTAATCCTTCATTTTTTTTTTGGTTATATCTTCATATTTTTGGGTAAAGATATATCTTCATTGTCTGAGTTGTCTGGTTGCCATTCAGTGGAGATAGACTTCGTCATTGCTCCGTAGTTGGAGACTTTGTGGCATTATGAGCTTGTCGGGTTTGCTTTGCTTGCCTTTTTTTTCGCAGCTGGAACACCTATTTTGTTGGTTTTTGCTTTGTCGCTTGTTTGTGTCATTTATCATCCTTGGTCTTTGGTGTTGCTCCCTTTTTCGTCTTTTTTTTCTCTGCTTTGGTCTCACCTTCTTGTTGAGATTACCTAACTGCCTTGCCTTTGAGCTTTCAAATTTTTTTTTACCTCAAATTTTTTTTTACCTTGGCTCAAAACAAAATGTGACAGCTGCTTACAATTCTTAGCTGAATTACAAGCTTTCATGTATTTCTGTTCTGTGCATTCGTTTCTCTGCCTCTGTTTGATGAGAGTTGTTTATTGTTAGTAGGATTATGATGTGTGGAATGTTAACATGGCTTAAAAATGTATCTTTACATGTTAGTTATTTTACTGTATAGCTGCTTATTCCTTTTCTTTCATTTCTATGGTGTTTCAGTGGTCTTATTTCTAGTGTATCTTTTGAGCCATTCAGTGAGCAGAAAGATAAGGCAAGCTCTTATTCTTCTTTGTGAGACTCATTTTGTGGTGTTGTACATCCTTCAGCTTGATCTAGTTTCCAAGACTTTAGATTGTGCTGGTTCTACAACAAGGGAGATTGTATTACAGTTAGGTAAACCTTCATGTCAATCTTTTCTCCGTCCATGTATATGTATCTATATTCAGTCAAGTCTTGATGATGATAAACCTACACGATTAATTCTTGTAGTTAGCCTTTTTAACTTTTTATACATATTGCTGAGTTTGATGTGAAAAAATTCTAAAGCAAAAGCTTATTGAAATTGTGAAGAACTGGAATCTTTTTTTCTCAGTATTTCATATCATTGAGTGACTTCTTTTGCTAAGAAATCCAGGTTCATGGAATTGCAAATCTATTTCCACGGAATATAAATGAAATGACTGAGTGTCATAGCTAATTAATCTTCTTAATTTTAGTTTAGTGTCCCATCTGGACTCTAATCAGCATTCAAAATTATTTCCAGTTTACTTGTTGAGCTTTAGGAAAGACATTTCTGGAGAATGTCATGGGGATTTTTTACTTTCTTTTTAGTTGAACATTTCTGGAATTAAAATTATAATTTCAATATTCATAGTGTAGAAAAAAATAATCTAATTTCCTAAACTGAAATAGAAAAGTACAAAGCATTTACATAGACTACATAGGATATATGAATCGACATGATCCATTAACCCATCTAAATACTAACTAATAAAATAATTAACTCTAACATTCCCCTTCATGTTGGAGTATATGTATTTACCAACTTAGCTTGTTATATACTAATATCACACTGAAAAACATTGAGGTCCTAAGGCCTTGGTAAAAATGTGATGTTTACTTTGCACAAATGGTGTATAGATCTCAATTCATCACAGTCTTATGAATAAAGTGACAATTAACTTTCACATACTTTTTGCACTCATTAAACTTTAGTTTGCTATCTTGATGGCTCATTGATTATCACAGAAGATGGTCATGGGCACAGTACAGGGAATACTAATATTCTGAAGAAGAATTTCCAACCACGTCTGTTCTTAAGCAGTATGCTTTATTAACTTGTATTCAGCCTCAACACTAGATCGTGACACCATAGTTTGTTTTTTCCTCACTAAAAGTACAATAGCCAATAGTCGAATGTCGATCACAATGAGTATCAAAATAGGCAACAACATCTTGATGACTACAATTGCTATATTTAATCCCTTTACTAGAGAAATCTTCACACAAGAAAGAATATAAAACGTAGCTTCCCAATGACATACTTTAATATTCTACATAAGCCGACTGACCACGGCAATAGCAAAGGTAATATCTGACTTGTTATTATCAACAAAATCCTCTACATCATCTAACCATAACAAGGATTTAACGTCAAAATCTATAGGAGTAGTAGGTTGTACATCTGACACCTAATATTTCGATTTCTAAATCCATCGCATACTTTCTTTGTGACAACAATAGTCTTGTTTGCCATGAGTTATACTATCGTAGTTGACCCAGACACTTTCTTTGTGAACACTTTTTCAGACGTTGCTTTGTCTCTTCTTTATCTACAAAATCACCACTAGTCACAAGGATATCATCCATATACATCATTAGAATCACACTGTTTGCATCCCGTTGTCTAGTAAGTACAGAATAATTTGCCTAGTTAAAATTTTCAAACCATGCATTGGGATTTTGTTTGATCCTATACATAGCTTTCCTCAGTTTACATACTTTCTCAGTCTCCTCGAAGTTGCTCCATAAACACAGTCTCATGTAAGTCTCGTTACAAAAAGGCATTTTTAACATCTAGTAGAAAATTTTGTTAAGACTTTTGACTACAATTGAAACAATAACTCAAATGGAACTGATGTGGTTAACTGGGGAAAAAGTCTCGATAAAGTCTACATTATATGCTTGTGGAAATCCTTTTCCAACAAGATAAGCCTTGAAGTTAACTATCCTATCAGTCTAATATTCTATTGTAAACACTTATCGATGAGCAACAACATCAGCAATTACATGAGGATTTACTAACTTGCATGCCCCTCTAGAAGTAAGAGTAGGCATGTCTTCATCTATTGCATGACACCAAGTGGTATTTATATTGGCCTTTTCTTGCATCCTAGGAATAGACAGAGAAGACAAAAACGGGCAAACTGGGAAATGGCAGAGAAAACATCATAAAAAAAAAGGTTTGAGATAGGATGTGTGCAACAATGGATTTCTTTTCAGATAGCAATATAAGTGGTTGATGACTATAATTAGAGGAAACCTATAAAGATACGTGAGAAACAACAAGTGTCCTAGGAGCAATTGGTGCAATAGGAACAATCCATGTACTAAGAATAATAGATATAGGAAGTGAAATAGCAAAAATATTTGAAGTAAGATAAAGAAAAATGAGTTGTATCCACAAAAAATGTAATATCAACACTCATATATTGTTTATGAGTGATAGGATTAAAACAATGATAACCTTTTTTGGAACGAGTATGCCTTAAAAATATGCATTTTGTTGCATGAGGAGACAACTAAAAATATGAGTGAGACAAGTAACTAATGAGAATATGGTTATCAATAGCATGGGAAGGCATCTTATTAATAAAATAACAAGTAAGCACAACACCCTAATAAAGTTTTGGAGCATTTGCATGAAACATTAAAGTTGTCTATCCAAAATATGACATAATTTTCTCTCAGCCACAATATTTTTTTGAGGATTGGATGTTTGATGTATGATGGCATTAGAAAAATGCAAATTTTGTAATTCTTTTGTGATGAATTCTAAGATATCATCAATATGGAAACAACTAGCAAAAGGAGAAACTTGACATTTTATTTTTTTGAATTACAGAAGGAACTTGAAATCGATCTTTTAGAAGATAGGTCCAAATCATTTTAGCATGATCATCCATAAATATAATGAAAGAATGGAAACCAAATAGTTGAAACCAAATAGTCGAAACCAACATGATGCTTAAACATCACTATGGACTAACACCATTTTTTAACTCTAGAAGGGAAAAAGAACATATGATGTTTATGTAACTAACAAGCTTCACATTGAAGCAATGATAATAATGAGCTAATAGACATAATCTTCTTGAGTTTTTCAACAGACAGATCATCTAAACAAAGGTATCATTGAAAAGGAGACACCTGTGACGGTAATGCATGAGTAGTAAAAGACAAGTCATCTAAATAGTTTGTTCCACCAGCCTCATACCCTCCACTAAATGTCTTCATCGTGTGGAGATCTTGAAAGATACAATGAGTAGGAAAAAAACGTTACACAATGATTAATGGAAAAATATTAAGATACCTGTAGTGTTATCTCACAAAGTTATAACTACCTACTAGTAGTTATAAATGTTTATTTTTAGTTACAAATATCACCTATCTTATATTTGAATAAACAGTCGAGATTAAAAGTTCTCTGGTACCTAACAAAATCTTTGATACCCACATTGGATACTGTAGATACATTCTAATTAGTATACTTGCTGATTTTAGAGACAAAAAGAATATATTTTAGAGGAAGGGTAGAGGAGTGAACCACTATTGGACGAGAGAGACATAGAGAACTAGAATCATTTGCAACATGACACATGGATGAACAAAAGAACAAGGAAAACAAAGACTAGTCACCTGTCATATGGGAAGATGCATGTGAATGTATTAACCAGGATGCATTCGAGGTCATGTTGGCAATAGTACATGAAGGTTGTGCAACAGTAGTCATAGAAGATGGCATAGCAGTGGTAGAGGTAGATAATTGGAGTTTTTCAAATTCCATTCATGCCAAGGTAACCATATTTAACATGCCATTATTTGTCATATTGGTTGATTTACCATGCTTGCCCCAATAACGATCAATAATGTGAACACAGAACCACAAAATGTGCATGTAAACTGTCTACCACGTCCACCGTGTTTACCACTACATACGCTACATACAAAATGTGCATTTTGACTGGTATGGTGGTTAATCTAGAAGGTAAAGACACTTACAGAAGTATCGAAAACAGACTAAATAGCAATAGAACAGAGTTTTCAACAAGTAACTAACTATAAACGAGAGCATAGTCCAATTGTAATCTAGACAAAAACTTGACCACTTGAGATTTTGTTTCTGAATATGCGGTGTCAAGGACTAATACATCTGTAACTCATCCCACATACTTTTGTGAGTTGCAAAGTATACATTGAGTAAACGGTCTCCCTATTGAAAGCTAAAGACCTGTTCATATAACTCATGCACTCTTGATACGTTGTCTTTATTGGAATATGTCTCATGTAGAGTATCCCAAATCTCCTTGGCAGTAATAGAAACATGATACTAGAACTAATTTTTGGTTTTATAATGTTGAAGAACTGTGATATGACCTAATAATCACTCTACCCTCATGCATTGTAAGCTGCAATTTTGGAATCGACCTGATCCTTCTCAAGAATGGACAACTTGTTTTGTGCTCTAATAAATACTTTGAAGGATTGTGACCATAAAAGAAAATTTGAACCATTCAGCTTGACGACAGTCTCAACAAATGTACGAAGATCGCAGGTAGATGAAGACGACGCCATCAAACCCAACAAACAAGGAAGATATCCCATATACGATCACAACCCTAAACATTGAAACAACAGACCATGTAGATGCCTACCATATATGAATAAAAGTCAACACAATGTTGGGGTTTCTATAAACCTCTAGCCAACCACGGAACGATGATGAAGGGAGTGACTTCAACGCAAAATGGTGGAGGTGGAAGACCTGGAGGAGAAGAAAGTAACCACCATTGATGTCAGCAAATGATGTGCTGACAATCAGCAGACATTGGTGGCGTGGTTGGTATGGTGGTTGGAGAAGATGTATTCTAGGGCTAAAAACCTATTGCTCTTGTACCATGTAGAAGAAAATGTGGTACAAGAAAATAATCTAATTGCCTCAATTGAAATGAAAGAGTACAAAACATATATGTAGAGTATGTAGGACATATGGATCTACAAGGTTTATTAACCCATCTAACTACTAACTAATAAAACACTTTACTCTAACATCGTATAATATATATTATGTGGAACTAGAAACATCATTGAATGTCATCTGTTTCAGATAGAATTATGTTGAAAAAGAATTGCTTCAGTTGTATGGAGGAATTCTTTTTTGACATGTTAACCTGGATCGTCTGTCGTTGTTCTTTTGTTGTATTTGAACCATTGGTGTGGCTCCTTTTTGGTCTTTTTTGGGTATTGTGTCTTCCAGAACCTTATCTTCTTGGTAAGTGAATTTTACTATTTGTTTTGTCTTTGTTTGGGTGTTTTTTGAAACGAAATTTTCTCTTCTGCTGCTCAAAAAAATATGATTAAGTCTACCTTTTTTTTTGTTTTCTCAAAAACTTCGACTATTATTATATGTTATTGCATTAGATGATTATATTAGTACTTCCATATCTTGTTCAAGAAGATTATTTAATCATGCTCATATTTAACAACACATTTCTTTTTAGTAGTGCACTGTTGATAGAATGCTACTGATTTTTTTTTTGTAACAGGTTTCCAGGATCATGCCAATTTCTTAGATTTTGTAGAAATAGGTGTCCTTCTTTGTTTTTGTGCAGTTCAAAACCATGGTTCTAAAATGGTTTTTTCATTCTCTGGCATTGTTCAACGTATACCATGTCCTCCTTTTGGTTTTAGTATCTTAAAGGCTGGATTGAACAAGTCGGTATTGTTATCAGTTTATGCTTCTCCACATGCGAAAGATAGTCAACTGCAGGGCTCTTCACACGGTATTTTCTCAAACTTCCAACTTTGCGAGAAATTCTGTATAAAATTCCAATCCTACAAGTACTTTTCTTGAATATTCTATATTATTTTTCATAGTTGTTATCTTGAGAACTGTTGATGTTTACTGGTTGACCAGTTCTTATTCTTAATCATTGTTTTCTTCTTCTCAGAGCAAAGGATAGCAGTTTATCTTAAGAATGTTGAGGAGAGGTGTTTGTCTATATACCGGTCGTTCGGAACATATGTGGCATTTTTGACAATTCTTGTTACAGTGTATTTGGTGACTCCAAATTATTTATCCTTTGGTTACCTTTTCTTCCTGTTATTTTGGATAACTGGAAGACAGCTTGTTGAGAAGACTAAAGGACGTCTGTGGTTTCCCTTGAACTTGTATGCTTTCCTAATTTTTATCTTCAAATATAGCTTGAGTAGTTTCTCTACATTTGAGAACTGGGTATCAGCAAGCATAAATCTTCCATGTCTGGGATTCAATCCTGAAGCCTCACTTTTGCAGAATGTCTGGGAATCCTTGGCTGTTCTGATTGTGATGCAACTTTATGGCTATGAAAGAAGAAAGGGTAGGCATAATCCACAATTAGGTGATTTTGCATCAGAAATTGGTTTCTTTGGGTTTCTCAGAAGGTTATTAATTCTGCATAGTGAAAAGATCTTATCAGTTGCTCTGTTTTATGCTTCTCTATCTCCAATCAGTGCATTTGGATCTATGTACCTTGTGGGCCTTGTGATATGTTCCACCTTCCCAAAGGCTTCTCGTATCCCATCCAAACTTTTCCTAGTTTATACTGGGCTTTTTCTATTGTCGGAATATCTTTTCCAGTTGTGTGGTAAATCGGCTGATATGTTTCCTGGTCAAAAGCTTTCTGAGTTGTCTGTTTTTCTTGGTTTCAAGTCATTTGATTCAGGATTTTGGGGGATTGAGTCAGGGTTAAGGGGAGAAGTTCTGGTGATAGTTGCTTGTACTCTTCAGTACAATGTATTTTGTTGGATAGAGAAGATGCCAAGTTTGTTGACAAATAAGGGGAAGTGGGAGGAACCATGTCACTTGTTTGTGTCTAGTGAACATACTGACAATAAAAGGCCTTCACTAGTGTCCAGCAGTCTTTTTACAAAAACAAGAGGAAAGACTTCAAAATCATGCCCTGAATTTAGCTCTCACGCAACTCAAGCAGCCGATTTTGTGCCAGCTGAAATGGAAAATGCAGTAAATAGCACCAAAAGATTTTCATTTGGTTACATGTGGGGATTTTCTAGAGAAAGCAGTAAGTGGAATAAGAAGCGAATATTTGCTTTAAAGAAAGAGAGATTCGAGATGCAGAAGACAACATTAAAAGCTTATATGAAGTTTTACATAGAAAACATATTCAACCTCTTTGGTCTTGAGATCAACATGATTGTGTTACTTCTTGCAAGCTTTGCTGTGCTAAATGCCATCTCAATGATATACATCTTGTCACTAGTGACTTGTATTCTATTGAAACGAGAAATTCTTCGAAAAGTTTGGTCCATTTTTGTTATCGTGTTTGCTTCCATCCTCATCCTTGAGTACTTCAGCATGTGTATAGACTTGATGCCATGGATTCACTCACCTAGTAGGGCAATTATTCACTGTCATGAATGCTGGCATAGCTCAAACACTTACTTCAACTATTGCCAGAAATGCTGGCTAGGTATTTCACCTCTGTTGCCCATCTCTTCAGTAATTTTTTGTGCTTAATTACTAGTTTATTTGCATCATCTTAGGCATATGGCTATTTAGAAATCTAATTATTATTATTCCTGACTTCTTGCTAATGTCATTCTTACGTTTGAGCCTCTCAAAATCCTACCATAAAGGGGCCTGTAGCGCTTCTATGCCAAAGTTCAAAGCTGCTTATATGTATAAGATGCCAGATGCTAAATTGTAAAGTCATGTTTGTGTCAACTAAATTAAGTTATTCATTTTTATGCAGGAGTAAATGTTGATGATCCTCGGATGCTTGTGAGCTACTATCTGGTCTTCATTTTTTCTTCTTTCAAACTTCGCTCTGATCACTTGATTTGTTTCTCTGAATCGTACACATATGTCAAGATGATGTCCCAACTAAAAAATTCATCAGTCTGGAGAGACTTTTCTTTTGAGACAAAAAGCATGTGGACTGTCCTGGATTATTTGATGATGTACTGTTACTGTCATTTATTGGATATTGTGCTCTCTTTAATCTTAATCACTGGAACATTGGAGTATGACATTCTACATCTTGGTTATCTTGGCTTTGCCCTGGTTTTCTTCCGAATGAGACTGGAGATTTTGAAGAAGAAGAACAAGATTTTCAAGTACTTGAGAATTTATAATTTTACACTTATTGTTCTTTCTCTTGCGTATCAATCTCCTTATGTTGGTGGCTACAACCCGGGCAAGTGCGAAATAATTGACTACATTTATGAGATTATTGGATTTTATAAATATGATTATGGGTTTCGCATAACATCAAGATCCTCTCTCGTTGAAATTGTCATTTTTCTGTTGGTGTCAATGCAGTCATACATCTTCTGCTCCAGTGAGTTTGATTATGTGTCAAGATACCTTGAGGCTGAGCAATTTGGTGCAATAGTCCGTGAACAAGAGAAAAAAGCAGCTTGGAAAACTGCTCAGCTGCAGCATATTCGTAAGTCTGAAGAACAAGAGTGTCAGCGAAATGTGCAAGTAGAGAAAATAAAAGCTGAGATGCTCCATCTGCAAACCCAACTACGCAGCACGAATCCCCAGGCAAATATTGGGAGCACACCTCCACAAAGCCATCATCTACGACGGAGAAGAAATTTGCAGGTGTGCTTAGATAAATTTGAGAGAACACAAGAAGAGGACCCACTCTCTGGAAAACAAGATAAAGACAGTGATTTATGTCCACAATTTCCTTCAGATTTCATTATTTCTGATGCTCAGAAAAGTGATTTGTTCTCTCAGGAATCACCTGAGCTGCAAGATTCCCCCCTGAGTAAGAAAAGTGAAAGTCCATTTGCAATAGAAGCTTTAAGGTATTCACTCAATTCCTTCTCCGAGATAACCGAATATGAAGAAAAAGATGAAGTTACTCATCAATTTATGAGGAAAACTGAGAAAGAAAAGGCTAAGGGTAAGGAAAACCGGTTGCTGTCTGCTGTGCAATTAATTGGTGATGGTGTATCTCAAGTTCAATCCCTTGGGAGTCAAGCTGTTTCCAACATAGCAAGTTTTTTGAACATAGATCCTGATGAGATAGATTCGAATGGGTATTTATCTGCTGAAGATGCATTGTTTGAGGAAGTAGAGAGTCAAAGCAGTACGGGGTTCAATCATATGGTTAGGGCATGTTCAGTTCAATCTGGTGATGGGGCAGCAGAACCTATTTCAGCGAGCCTGCAAATTGGAAGAATCTTTCGTTTTATATGGGCACAAATGCGGTCAAATAATGATATTGTCTGTTATGCATGCTTTGTTCTTGTGTTTCTTTGGAATTTTAGTTTGTTGTCCATGGTCTACTTGGCAGCTCTTTTTCTATATGCTCTTTGTGTAAATTCTGGTCCTAGTTACTTGTTCTGGGTTATTATGCTGATCTATACTGAGATCAACATTTTGGTTCAGTACATGTACCAGATCATCATCCAGCATTGCTGTTTGAGCATCCAACTGAGAATACTTCAGAGAATGGGTTTTCCAGAAGGGAAGATAACAGTATCATTTGTAGTCAGCACTCTTCCTCTCTTTATGGTTTATATATCTACTCTTCTTCAAAGATCAATAACTGCCAAAGATGGTGAATGGGAATCTTTAACTGATAAGACTTTTAAGAGAAGGGCCCTTCACCAGGAAGAAATCTCTTCTAATGCTAGTTTGGGATATAAGATTGGACAGCTTTTTTCACCTATCCTTGTTTTTTTTATAAGTATACCAAGATGTTTCTATAGGTATTGGACTTCACTTACACAAGGATCAGAAGCTCCACCGTACTTCTTGCAACTTTCAATGAAAGTTGATGAGTGGCCGGCAGATGGCATTCAGCCAGAGAAGGTAGAGTCTAGCATAAATCATTTGCTTACTTTAGTACACGAGGAGATGTGTGGGCCAAAAGTAAACAGATCATGTCATTCTGCCAGCAGGGTTCGACTTCAAAGTATAGAAAGAAGTCAAGAGGACACAAACATTGCCCTGGCTGTCTTTGAAGTTGTTTACTGTTCTCCAGTGGATGGTTGCCCAGCAACACAATGGTACGGATCTCTTACACCTGCTGCAGATGTACGTAAGGAGATTATTAAAGCTTGGGATATTGGTATCTTTAAAGAGATAGGCTTCCCTTACCCGGTAATATCGGTAATTGAAGGTGACAAAAGGGAGATTGATTTATATGCATATATATTTGGAGCTGATTTGGCTGTTTTCTTTCTAGTTGCCATTTTCTATCAGTCTGTGATAAGAAATAACAGCAAGTTTCTTGATGTATATCAACTTGACGATCAATTTCCCAAGGAGTTTGTATTTGTACTTATGGTATACTTTCCCCATATGTAAACTGGTTTCTTTTGATACTGATGTTTCTGTATCTTATTCGTTTTTTGAGTTGTTTAGTCTATTCAAGTGAAATATGTTTGGCATTTCATGTAAAATTATTCCACTTGAATATTAGCATATTTCTCAAATGTTCTTCTTCTTGTCCTGCAGGTTCTCTTTTTCTTGATTGTACTTGATCGTGTCATATACCTTTGTTCATTTGCTACTGGAAAACTGATCTTCTACATTTTCAGCCTTATTTTATTTACATACTCAGTGACAGAGTATGCATGGTACCTTGAGCCTTCACATCAATCTGCTGGAGGATTAGCCCTTTGTGCTATTTATCTGACAAAAGCAGTATCATTGGCACTTCAGGCCTCACAGATCAGATATGGAATTCCACGCATGAGTACTTTATACCGTCAATTTCTGACCAGCAAGGTTTCACAAGTCAATTATTTGGGGTTCCGTCTTTATCGTGCCCTTCCCTTTCTATATGAACTTCGTTGTGTGCTTGATTGGTCCTGCACATCTACTTCTTTGACAATGTATGACTGGCTTAAGGTATTAGTGGTTTCTTTACTTTTGTTTTTGTTAATTGTCCTCAAATATTTGAATTGTATCAGTGGATTTTACAAGTTAGCATGAATTGCTGGTCATAAATTTAAAAGAATGGGCATCTACATTGAGTACATGCATACAATGATCCTGTGTCTACTAATATCCTGCTCATATATGCATACAATTTATTCCTGCTCATATATGCATACAATTTATTCCTGCTCATATATGCTGTAACATATGGTGAGTTAGGAAGCTACATACTAGCATCTACTAATTTGTCTTTTATACAAATGGAATGTTGTATTTATGGCCCAATTACAAGAAATTGTTGCACATAGCTAGCTTTCAAAATACATTTGTCCTAAGGGTCATTTGCAACAGGAATGTGCAGGAGAGATTACAGATATGGACTGGTTGTAAATCTCGTAGACTTAACTATTCTTCTATACCACCAAAATATACAGCATTCTATGGTTTGTACACTAGAAAAACAGCATGGAGGATTCTAAGATGCTAGCTCAGATGAGGTTCTTATCCATTGATGTGTCATCTGTTCCAAGGATTACTAAATTTCCAAATTACACTTAGTCCAATAATGTTCATGTTTTATTGATGGAACCCTCCAACTTTTGAATATGTTGGCTAATTTGCCTCACTTAGTGGTTCTTTTTATTATTAATAGTAATTACTGTCAGAACCAAAGGAATTGTTATTGTTTCAATTTGTTGGGTAATCAGACATCTGATTTTTACTAATATGGGTGTTTTTCTTAGTTGGAGGACATTAATGCAAGCTTGTTTCTCGTCAAGTGTGATGTTGATTTGAATCGTGCCAGGCACCAACTGGGGGAGAAGCAATCTAGCATGACAAAATTTTGCAGTGGGATATGTTTATTCTTCATACTAATTTGTGTTATATGGGCACCTATGCTGGTAAATTATAGTGTAATATTATAACCAAATAATTGTCAAATATGTGATTTTGGTCTCTCATGTTCATTTATTTTGAATTTTGCATCTTAATATGTCAAGTTTCTAAGACTTTTTGGTGTTCATTGTGCACATACTTTTCAATTAATTTTGTATTTATATCTCTTATTCTTATTTTACTGTGTCACATAAAATTGCGTGCACTTTACCATCCACTTTAACCATTTAGTATGTTGTCTTGTAGTCATGGTTCTAAGTGTCGATCTCGTGTCGGACTTCGATTAGTTGAAAAATAGATATGTGTCGGGGAAATATCGGTATGTTGAAATCATGTCGGTGGAAACACGGTAAAAAAAAATTACATTTGTTAAGAAAATTTCCATTTCGATATCGTGTCGGAGTCATGTCGGTAAATTGAAAATAAGACACGTGTCGGAAAAATTTCGGTGACACGCGTAGACATTTAGTACCATGCTTGTAGCCTCTCCAATTTTCTCCAATTTGAATTCCATAATTCCCATTTTGAATGTAGACTCATATCATTCCATTAAGATCTGGACAAATTTAAACCTCAAGTTGTGGCAATTAGTTCACCTCAATCATATTTTTAACAAATTCACAGATAAGTCATAATATTATCGTTTCTTTTAGATCAAAGCTAATATGGATGACAGATCATACATCTTATCATGGTATCATGGCTGGGATCCTACATAGGATTGACAAATAAGGATCATATCAGAACAGATCAAGGATCGTAAGACAACAATAAAAATATTTGTATTATATATGTTTTTTTCCAAACTACAGGGTCCTTTGAAATCACTATAGGCTTGCTATGTTAGAGATGCACTGCGGTTACATGATTTTCACTCTTTCAATCTTGTCTTCTTGGGGAAATGTCTTTGGAGGGTGGTGAGGAGGTAATGATCCTCATTAAATGTCATAGGCTTAATTGTGAAATGTGTCACAGTAGTGTCTTTGTTTTGGTAGGGTAATCCTAAGGTGAAGGGGTGTGGAATTGGATAAAAGGTGGTTAGTGGTGAGTACATGAGATCATTGATGATCATGGCTGAGATCCATCGATTGAAGGTGATGTTTCTTCACTTTAAGCTGCAAACCACACTTAACTTCAGTTGTTTCCTTAACACTTGGATGGCCATATCTAGGTTAACCACATTGTTTGGAGGCATCTTGCTCTTGAACCAATAAATTGCCACCATGGACCTTTATGTTGGAGTAGATTGCCTTGAACATTTTGTTGACGAGATGTTGGTTGGACTTGGTGGCCCTTGGCATTCAATGTCACAGCCCTTTCCGTATTAGATACTGGGCTGGAGTTGCTTGGAGGCTTGGATGCGGGCTGGATGCATAAATGTTACGAAAGCTTACATCATGTGATGTTTGGGTCAAGAACTGTTATGAGAGAAAAATCAAAAAAATTTTATTGATTACTGAGGAATACATATATATAGGTATTAGACACCTCATGGATATATGGATATCCAATAATCTGTTTAACTACAAAATGTATCCCCACTTATTTTAATACTCCCCCTCAAGCTGGAGCATACATATCAACCATGCCTAGCTTGCCACATAGAGACCCAAACACACTAACTGCAAGACCTTTGGTGAAGATATCTGCTAGTTGCTCTGAAGAGTATGTATATGGAGTAGATATAACTCCATTGATGACCAGATCTCTCGCAAAGTGGCAGTCAACCTCGATGTGCTTTGTTTTTTCATGAAAGGTGGGATTGTTTGCGATAAAGATCGTAGTTTGATTATCACACCTCATAGACATAGGTACTTCAACATCACACCCAAGCTGCTCAAGCAGTGACTTCACCCACATTATCTCACACGCAGTCTGAGCCATAGATTTGTACTCCGCCTCTGCACTAGACCTGGATGCCATATACGTCCTCCTCGTGCACCACCACATCCTCCTCGTGCACCACCACATCCACGTCCACGTCCACAGGTGACCCCATAGCAGAAGGCTCTGACACTGTATGAGAAGTAGCAGTAGACACTTGCATAGCTTTGCTGTACGTGGTATGAAGATCTGGTAGTACATCAGTAGCCAATACCTGTCCTCGAATCTGTGAACTGAGATCTGGATTCAGGGCAGAGAGAAACACAGCAATCACTAGTTCTTCACGGTACTGACGTAGGCAGGTGATATCAACCGTCAAAGGCTGATGAATATCCAACTCCTCTAGTAAGGCTCGAAGAACAGTGAAGAGATCCTGAACAGATCTGTCCCCCTGCTGTAGAGTGAAAAACTGCTCATAAATCTCACAAACTCTGGAAATATTCTTTTCATGCCCATAAGTGAGTCGAAGAGTATTCCACATCTTCTTTGCTGGCCGCAATGATATGACACCACGCGCAACAGAAGACTCCATATTGTTAGCCATCCAAGTAATAACCGCCGTATCATCGGCCAACCAATCTTCATAAATGTCAGATTTGATATCCGGAGGAGGATCTGTAAGGTGCTTCACTTTTCTGTGTGTCAAAACAAATGTCTCAAAACTCTGAGACCACAGATGATAGTTAGGACCAGAGAGTTTCTCAGAAGTACCACTCATGTTTTTAACAAACGAATCACGGGATGACATCCTCACTGATTTTCAGTAGCAAATCACATATACATGGTCTGAAAACGACGAAAAAAATAGACCAATTGCTCACCACAGTGTGTGGATGTGACGTATCCACACACAACACCAACTGGAGACTGGAGAAGGGCCTAAAACATGACCAGGAAGGGTTGGACTACCTTAATAAGTGGACGGGAGAGACAACCAGGCATCACCGGTGACACAGCATGTGTCGGTGACGCCGTAAGGCCGGCGACGGCGGCGGAATGGCCGGCTGGACGGTCGGCAGTGGACTGCAGGCCACGTACGGGCCTACCGGTAGTGGAGGAGGCCTTGGGGCACGCAGGCTGGAGGGCACGTTCGGCGCAGGTCAGGAGGCCGACAATGACCGACGGCGAGTACAACGTAGGTGAGGCGGCTAGGGTTTTTGCTTGTGGTTTCTCCCTGTACTCTGGTACCATGTTATGAGAGAAAAATCAAAAGATTTCTATTGATTAGTGAGGAATACATATATATAGGTATTAGACAACCTATGGATATATGGATATCCAATAACCTGTTTAACTACAAAATATATCCCCACTTATTCTAACAAGAACCATTTTTTTTATTTAAAGATGGGCCTCCCCAGCAGCTCAACCTTAGCACTTAACAGTGCTACAAATTGTCTTTGTCATTTCTCATGGGATAATGTACCATTCCTTCTACTTTATTGAACATGTAGAATTTGCTAAACATTTTACGGAGTGAAGCGTGTTTGCTGGCATTCCTATCTAAATTTATCTTCTACAAGTGGATGTTAAATATCAACTGATCAATACTTCCACCAAGTTTTCTTATGCAGAATTTGCTTGTTATATAGATGTAATTTTTCTTCATTGTTTCACTAAATGTGTAATTTTAAAACTGTAGCAATACTATGCTGCAACTTTTTATTAATCTTTTCTGGTTAAATGGTTTAACGCTTGCACTTGTGCTGTTGAGCTTTGGAAATGTTCTTTTGATTGTCTACTTTCGTTTCATAATTCTGCATCAACCAGCCATTTACTCTAGAAATATCTGACTTTTGCTCATTTCAGATGTACAGCAGTGGCAATCCGACGAATATTGAGAACCCTATTATGGATGTGAGTGCTCAGATTGATATCAAATCAGATCAGGGAAGGTTAACTATATACCAAACTAGTATATGTGAGAAGCTTGAGTGGGAATTTATTGACAATCATTCTAGAATTGATCCACATCAATACTTAGATTCCTACAATGTGAAGGATATCCAGTTGATCTGCTGCCAAGCTGATGCAAGCGCTGCTTGGTTGGTTCCAAACGTCACACAGGCAAGGTTTATCAGATCCTTAAACCAGGACATGGAGGTTATATTTTATTGGATATTCACAAGGGATAGACCAAAAGGCAAGGAAGTTGTGAAGTACGAATCAGCCCTGCAAGCTCTGTCTGCAATTGAAGTTGAAGAAATTAAAAAAGTACTGAATGGAACTACTGACAGATTCAGAATATATGGTGTTTATCATAGGTACTTTCGGGTAACTGGTTCTGGTGATGTACGGTATATTGAGCAAACGGTATGAAATAATTACTGACCCTCAAGATATTGGCATGATTATTATAATTTCTTGCACTAATTGTAAATCTTTTTACCACTTCTTTCAGTATTAACTATTACTTACTGCTTAACAGGAAAATTCTGTTAATGGTACTGCCATCCTAAATCAGGGGAACCTGCCATGGTGGTCATTTCATGATACCAATGCAGCAGATGTGGAAGGTTGTGCAGGGCTGACAGGACCAATGGCTGTTGTTGTATCAGAGGAAACTCCACGTAATGACCTATGTGACCTTTTGACAATTGCTTCTTGCATGTCACTGATTCTATTTCTTTTCAAATTGATTTTATCACTAGTCTGATATAATATTTAGAGTTCCATACTTGCATCTACTCATGTCTTTAACTGAGGGAGTGATATTTTGACGGCATTTTTTTGTAAAAGTTGGATACTCTGATGTCTATGCTGATGTTGATGAAATCAGAAGGTTTTATACTCAGTAAAAAGATGCAGTGGACATGACAATATGAGGCACTTATAGTATCAGCAGTGCAGTTTTAAAACCAAAAACACTGTGTATGGGAGAAGGTAAAGAAAGACAAGTCAAGTCAGATGTGAGTTCCCACTCCAACGAAATTTTCAAACTTTGGTCCTGGTAGCTTCTCAATTAAGCCCTCCTATTCTTCAAAACCACATTGTTCCTCTCATTCCAAATAGTCTAGGCCACCACTTACCACTAGATTCTAATGGCCGTCGAGGTCTTTTTCTTTCGAGTCAGCAACCACCGATTGTTTCTGTTGAGGATTTTCCAATCATTAGGCTAAAGTAAACATCTAAATAACAAATGAGAAATATCTTCAAGCTCCTTTTACCAAGAGTACCAAGCACATCACAAGCATGGTACCAAATCTTGACCCATGTTTGTCAGAAACCCAACTTCCCGACATGATATTCAACTATAATTTGAGAAATACCCCATGTTGGGTCATGTTGGTCCATGTCGGTGCCATGTCGATGATATATCAGTCCATGTCGGTGGAAACTGAGTAAAAATCCTATATTTTATGACTTCAAATATGCTTTATTAACTTTCAAAACTCCTATTATTTTAGCACTCTATTCACATTAACAACTTACATTATGATACTTAAAATTTTAATATATGAATTCTATTCACTAAGTTATCAACTTTTTTTATATTCCATATTGCTTTATTTTGTATATACATTATATTTCCTTATTATATATTTAAATTATGAAATTAAAGACATAAAGATGTGTATTATTGCCCATTTTAACATAATATAGAGTTTCAAATCGAAAATCAAAGTTTTAGTGGACTTTCATGTTTTACCATGTTTCCACTAATGTCCGATACAACGACCGAAGTCCGACATGAAACATGTTGTGTTGAAAGAAGAGAAGTTATTGTCACTAAAGAGGAATATTACATATATATATCGGGGGTTAAAGGAGATAGGATTTTTATAACATACAGGATTCATTAACCTAATAACACACTACAACACAACACTAACTCTCTTTCTCAAGTTAGAGCAAATATATCTAACATGTCTAACTTGTTACGTAATTTACCAAAGGCTCCAACACTAAGGTCCTTTGTGAAGATATCCATAAACTACTTAGAAGATTGAGTGTAAGGAGTATTAACGTGATCGGATAACATGATATCTCTGATGTAATGACAATCCTTTTCTATATATTTGGTTCTTTCATAAAAGGTAAGATTGCTAGCAATAAAGAATACTATGTGGTTGTCATAATATATGACTATAGGAAGATCAATATGAACACCAAGCATTGTCAATAAAGATCAAAGCCACATCATCTTACAACCTGCCTGAATCATAGCTATATAGCCACATTCTGCTTTTTGCTTCTCTAAGTAATCAAGTTACCACCTATATAGGTATAATAGTCTGATGTAGATTTCCTGTCTCCCCGATGACCTGCATAGTTAGAATCTAAATAGGTTTCAATCTATTAGTGTTTATATTTCTTGTAAATTAAGCCTTTTCTAGATGTGTTCTTAATGTAAGCAAGTACACGTAGAACTCCTTGTCAATGTATTTGTCTGGGTTCATGTATAAATTAACTCAAACATTCTACTACAGATGCGATATCAGGTCAAGTGATGGTCAAATAAATCAACTTATTTATCAAATATCTATACCTGTCAAGCTTTTTCAACAACACCGATGACTTATCCTAAAAAGGTAGGTTATGCTTTATAGGTGTACTCTCTGGTTTGCATCTGAAGAGTCTTATTTTATGTAGTAAATCTAAAACATACTTCCTTTGAGATAGAGTCATTTTGTCTTTACTGTATGTAAATTCAATTTTAAGAAAAGACTTGGATTTTTCTATATCCTTGGTGACAAAGTATGTAGACTGATATTCCTTTGTCTTTGTAATCCCTGTAGTGTTACTGCTTGGTAAAAGGATATCATCTACATAGAACGCCAAGAATACATAGCTTGTTGCACGTCACTTGATGACAACTGAATGATCAACAATGCATTGTCCAAAACTATTCCTCAACACTACTTGGCTAAATTTTTGAAACCATCGTGTAGGACTCTACTTTAGTCTATATATTGCCTTTCGAAGTAGGTAGGTATAATTCTCGTCCTGATCTACAAATCCATAAGGTTGCTCCATATAGACCTACACAGACAAATCTCCATACAGTAATGCTCTCTTGACATCCAGCTGATGCAAAGTCCAGGATTGATCGATTGCTAGAGATAATAGAATTCGAATCGAACGGAATTAAGATGTGCCACAGGAGAAAACATCTCTGTGTAGTCAACACCATAAGTTTGTGTGTGTAAAGTCTTGTGCTACCAAATGGGCTTTGTAATGCTTAGCAGAACCATCTACCTTATATTTGATCATGAACACCCACCTACAGTCATGGTTCCAAAAATCGACATGTGTTAGTGAAATTTTGCTAACACGTGTCGGTATTATAAAATAGGGAAACGACATATATAAGTAAATCAAGAATTATTGGGTTTCGGTGGAAACATTGGAGGGGTGTTGGGCATGTCGAGCATGTCGGTGGAAACTTGATATTTTTAAAGCATTGAAAATACATGTCATTCGATATGCTTATTTTTTTATGCTGACATAGGTGTCATAGGCTATTTTTTCTCATTGTTGTCTCTTTCATAGTTTTAAGTCTTCTACTCTTCTTCTCTATTGTCTGTTGCTGTAGTAATAATCTTCAAAACATGAGCTCTCTAGTATCTATACTTGTGAAGATTTTTCTCCATTGTTGAAGGCTTGAAGCTCTCTCTTTTGTTGAAGATTTTTCTCTATTGTTGAAGACTTTTCTCTAAGTGCATAGGTTCTCTACACGGGTGAAGATCTTTCCCCATTGTTGAAGACTTGAAGTTCTCTCCTCCCTTTTCTTTTGCAGCATTCCATGCTTTTTTTTTTGGGTTTTGTTTTCATTTTCATGTAGATTTACACATTACACTTAGATCTTAAGTATTAACACTTACATATTTTGTTTTGATGCAAATCTTAGGTATATTACATAAATCTTCTATAAAAATACATAGATCTTAGGTTTTTATGTATAATATCTTTTTTCAATTTTTTTGTATTCTAATGTTAAAAACTTGATATTATATACATTTAACCTAATAAAGGTAAAACCCAACCTAAAAATTCTCTAAAATTATTAAAAAATAGTAAATAGAAAATCAATAAAATATAAATATAGATTGTTGCGTACTTTAGCTTATCTTAAAGTTTCAATGTAGATTATTGTGTATTTTAATGTGATGCTTGTTTAGAAAGTTGATTTAAGTAGTTTTAAATGTAGATTATTATTTACTTTAGCTTATCCTAGAGTTTCAAGTCAAAATTCAAAGTTTTTTAACTATTTTCATGGACTTCTGTAAATTTGCCGTGTTTCTTTAGACATTTCCACCGATGTTCGACACATTTCCTGTTTTTGTCGAACCGAAGTTTGACATGAAACTGACGTTTAGAACCTTACCTACTGCCAACTATCCTTGTTCTTTCAAGATGAGTCACAAATTTTTATATATTTCGGGACACTAATGCTTGCATTTCTTTAGTCATGGTAAATTTCCAATGAGAAGTTTGAAGGACTTCTTGGTAGTGTTTGTGAATAGACTTTGTAGAAATAAACATGGCAAAGTAGCAAAAAGAAGAGTGAAGGTTGTCATAAGTGACAAAGATTGATATAGGATGAGTGTCAGATGTGAAAAAGATAAGGACAAAGTGTGTATTGTATATTATGTAAAGGTATATATATATATAGGGTCTATTAGACATCCTAAACTAAATGGATATCCAATAATCCAATCATCAATGATATTTAACCCACATAAATAGATATATAACTCTAACACATTCTCTCAAACTAGAGCACACATATCAACTATATTTAGCTTGTTACATAAAGACTGAAAAACATCAATACTTAATTCCTTTGTGAAAATATCAACTATCTGTTCTGATAATTGAGTGTAAGGTGTAGTAACAATCCCTTTCATCACTAGATCTCTCATATAGTGACAAACAACTTTTATATGCTTCGTACGCTTGTGGGATTATTTGCAATAAAGATTGTAGCCTACTTATCGTAGTGCATCGGCATGGGCTGCTCATCACTGAAACTAAGTTCCACCAAGAGTGATTCGATCCACATCATCTCGCAAGCTGTTTGAGCCATAGCTCTGTACTCTGCTTCAGCACTAGATCTTGACACAACATTCTGTTTCTTATTACACCAAATGATCAGGTTTCCTCTTACATAAGTACAGAAGTTAGATGTTGATTTTCTGTTTCTCCGGTTTTCTACATATTTTGAATCTGAGTAGGTTATGATCTTTACATGACTATTTCTTCTATAAACTAAGCCTCTGTCTGGAGTTCCTTGGACATAAGATAAAACACACAAAGCTCCAGTCCAATGTACTCTCCTGGATTCATGCATAAATTGGTTCAATAAACTAACTGCATATGAGATATCTGACCGAGTCACTGTCAAGCATATGAACTTCCTAATCAATCGTCTATACTAACGAGGATCCTCTAACAAGTCTAAACTAGTGTCTCAGAAGGTCGGTGTTTGTTCAATTAGAGTATTCTCTGGGTTGCATCCTAGAAGGTTTGTTTCTTGTAAAAGATCTAGAACATACTTCCTTTAAGACAGTGACATCTTCCCATTTGTATAGGCAAACTCAATGTCCAGGAAATATCGTAGTTTTTTCATATCTTTTGTGATAAATGAACCTTTAGATATTCATTAATGTTTGTAATCCCTTTTTTCTCACTTCTTGTCACCAAGATATCATTCACATATACTGTCAAGATAATACATCCACAAGTAATTTTCCTGTAAAACATCAAGTAATCAATAGCACACCTCTAAAAGCCATTAGTTATAGCCACTTGATTGAACTTCTCAAATCATGTCTGAGGACTCTTCTTTAAACCATAGATTGCCTTATTCAGTCTGCATATTTGATCCTCCTCCTAAGCAATATAGTCTGGAGGTTGCTCCATAAGTACAGACTCAGTTAGATCACTACAAAAGAAGGTATTTTTGACATCTAACTAGCACAAATCCCAAGAATGGTTGATAGCAAGAGATAATATAACTCTGATTGAATTGAGACGAACATTAGGAGAGAAAGTCTCGACATAATCAATACCATATGTCTGAGTGAGCCCACGAGCAACCAATCTTTCTTTATATTTGTCTATGCTCCTGTCAGCTTTGTACTTGATCGTATAAATCAATCTACAGGTAAGCACTGTAGCTTCAATAGTGCGGGTCACTGACTCCCAAGTGTCACGGCTAGTCAAAGTAGCAATCTCCTCATTCATCGCAATCTTTTAGTAAGGAAGTGATAGTGCCTCTTGATGATTCTTGGGAATGGACTCATCAGAAAGGGACACGGTAAAACTATGAAAACGAGAGTGAAAAGAATCACAAAATTAGAGATAGGGTGAGTAGTGCAAGAATGGGTGAATTTGCATTTGCAGAGGAGGTCAGTTCAGTTGTGAGAGGCGCTGGTGTGGGCTGTCGTCGTCTGTATACCTACAAGGGACGAAAGACACGGAGACATATCCTAAGGCTCAACAGGAGATGGAAAGGAGATAGATTCAGCAGAAGGTATAAACTCATCAGGATAACACATGGACTCAAAAATAGGTGACATCTGTAGAGACATAATATCGTCGAATAGGAGGTGAAAACAGTGATAACCCTTTTATGTTCTAGAATACTTCACAAACATACACTTGATGGATCTAAGAGATAGCTTATCTAGACCAAGTGAGAAGTCCTGAACAAAGACCACACATCTAAAGACACGAGGAGTCAAGGAAAACAAGGTGGTGTCAAGTTTAAGACGGCGAAGTGAGACCTTACCCCCAAGTGAAGCAGAAGGTATTCGATTTATGAGAGAAGTGGCAGTAAGCATAGCATCAGACCACAAAAATTTTGGAACGCTCATATAAAACATAATCGTACGAGTAACATCTAATATATGTCTATGTTTACGTTCGACATTTTTATTTTGTTGTGAAGTGTGGGGTCTCGAGATCTGATGTATAATCCCTAGTGAAGTACAGTGAGATGCAACCTTAAATTGAACAAATTCTAGGGTATTATTAGTGCATAAAAATTTAGGAGTAATATCAAACTTATTTTTTATTTTTGTAAGAAGGTATTTGATTGATGTAGCAACAAGGCTTTTGAGCAATGAGTCATGAGAAGATGTCGTGAATAAGATCTGAGCAGGTCTGATTTGTCATGAAAAAACTGATTTATGGGATTGGAAAGGCTGATATAGTTTAAAAAAAGGCCTCAAATGTTACTAAAACTTATATACTTGTTATCCTAGAGAAGATAGGTATTATACACTTACTAACAGCAATATGGACTTGGACAACCGACAATGGCTGCAAAAATCATTGGATGTCCCAAAACTTGCACCGGAACCATCAGATTAGGTCATCTGGCTATGAAAGGAGGACAACTGGGGTCGAAAGTGGCCCCTGGAGTGTTGTCTGATGGCTAGAGGCCTGTTGGACGGTCGGAGAGGCCTGATCAGGGGTCGTTGCTAGTGGTTGGGGTTGACGACGGCGACAGGCTGGTCAGAATCCGACGAATAGCGGCTAGACAGTGTCGGAAGTGGTGGCTGGTGGGTTCCTATGTTGGCTAGGGTTTCTAATAATTCTTTGGTACCATGTTGTGTTGAAAGAAGGGAAGTTATTGTCATTAAAGAAGAGTATATATATAGGGTAGGTTAAAAGAGATAGGATCCATAGAACATACAAGATCCATTAACTCACCAACACACTAAATATAGTACTAACAAAACCGATGTTTGGAACCATCACAAGTCATATTATATTTGTGTATGTTACAATTTCTTATAAATCTTCCTTTTATATGTTGATCCATGTAAACATAATGTCAATGTTGGATTTACCACAAGTATCATGACACTAAAGTGAGTCTGGACTTCCAAAAGCAGTGGATCTCTGTTCATCATATCCACTTCTCATCATAAAGGCAGTTGTTGAAGGCCTTTTCCATGGAAATTTCGTGTCACTTTCTATCTAGATTATGCAGTCATCATTTAGGTTGATTTGAATGTTTGATGTCGTCTAACATTCTAGCCTAGCTCAGCGATCTCTGTTTCCACAGCATATCTCTTAAAAGTATAGCAGCACACCATCTTGACACCAGAGCCCATAGCAACCTCTCTACCCATGTAAGTGTTGTTGCCTTGGATAGAGAAGAGGGATGAGAATAGGTCCTTGAGAGGAAGCTCCAGCCTAATGCACATACCAGAAATGCGTTAAAACTTCTTTGTGGGTCTTAATATTACATGCATAGTGATTCTTGTACAAATTTTACATGGTGAGGATGTGTGATAGTCTAATTAAGAAGGTTATGTTGAATCTTGGCAACCATTGAATGTGCGACTTTTCTTTTGCCGCAGTACGAACACAGGCTAGCCACTTAAGCCAGACTACACCATATGCTTGCATTCCCTCTCACCTTGTTCCAGACGACTGCCTGATTGAAGTTGGTGGTTATCTCAAACATTCCATTTTCTGAGATAGAATTTTTATAAGGTTTTTATTCTGTATGGATTCTTGTTTTTCTTTTCGTTATTTTGTTTCCTAACCATCCACTTCAAGGAAAATCAACACTTGTATTGCTTCTGTTATGTAAAAAATTCAACAAAATATCATATGTTAAATGTTGATTGTACATGTGCATGGAAAATGACAGGTGTGCTTGCAATTTATCTGTTATCTGTAGTTACCATTTGGCACTTATTTCAATTGAGCTAGTGGCCCACCCTTCATCTCAGGTGTTATAGAAGCTTGTTGCCATTTGCCTCTATAACTTTGAGAATTTATAAACTTGTCTGGTATCTGGAAATGTTTCGTAATTTATTAGATGAATGTCTTTGCTTTCTGTTGTTTATGCAATCACATGCATGAGCATTCTTTATTTATTATATACTACTATGAATTCTGATCCCATTTGTTGGTTTCTTTTGGTGGTATATGATGGTTTTTCTTTTGCAGAGGGTATTCTTGGTGAGACACTTAGCAAGTTCAGCATATGGAGCCTCTACCTAACTTTTGTGCTCGCAGTAGGTCGATTTATTCGGCTTCAATGTTCTGACCTGAGAATGAGAATTCCTTTTGAAAATCTTCGTTCTTGTGAAAGGTAATGCGACTTTAGGGGTTTCATTACTTCTGCTATTTCTCTTGATTGGAACTCCTGTTCATTATATGACTTGAAAAAGATTTTGGCATTTTAAACTGAAGAATTTCTGTTCAAGGTTTTTTTTTTAATGTGTTTTCTGGAAAATATTCTTAGTTTGAAACTTCACAGTTAGGTAAGTTTCTATGCTTCAGTTGTAGATTTATATTCTAAAAAATTTTGGTTTTTGACTGTCAGTTTTAATTTGTTTTACAACGTAATAGTGCTTCACATTTCATGACTTTAACACAAAATTGTAAAATTTGTTATGGTTAGAGTTATATTATTGTTAGAGTTATTAGTATGTGGTTTAATGGTAAGTGGTTGTTTAGATATCTGTCTATGCTGATGGATACCCAAAATTTCTATATATATGTAGTTAGACAAGTGCAATAGAGATGGAGCTTTTTCTCTTCTCTTCTAACATGGTATCAGAACTCTATGTTATGAACCTAATTGCTTGTAACATCAACAGCAGTCGCAGTTGCCAGCCCTTCCTCCTCCACCTACAGCAGTTGTCGGCCCTTCCTCCACTCGCAGCAGCTGCCAGCCTTTCCTCTTCCACCTACAGACTCCGCCAGCCCTAGTAGCAGTCGTCGGTTCTTCCTCCTTCACTGGCAGCCTCCGTCGGCCCTAGCAGCAGCTGTCGACGTCAACAAGAGTAATTGTGGCTACCTCCGTCGTCACCATCGACCCCAATCACCTTCGTCGACCTCTCCTCTACTTTTTCCTACCTCCCCCACCATCTCTTCTCCTCTCCAACATGTTGCAGTCCTATTCTCTGCTCTAAGGTTTTTTCTACCAGTGTTTTTTGCTTTGATCTACTGCAAATCAGACCTTTCTCTTTACATACGGTTGTTTTTTTTATGGTGTCCCCCTCCACCTCTTCCTCTGGTGCTGTATTACTATGTAATCTTAGCAATACGTTTATCAAATTAAATGGGAAAAATTATCTTATCTAGGCAAATCTATACAAGTTTTCCTTGGAGTTCATAAGAAAATCACACATATCACTTGAGATGTGCCGAATATCAAGAACCTGGGATATGCAGATTGGTTAGCCTCTAATTATGCTATCATCACATGATTAGTGAACAGTATGATATCTAAAATCTCTAATAGTGTTGTTATTCTTCCCATAGCAAAGAAAATATGGGATACTCTAAAGACTTTCTATGCACATGAGAAGAAAATTGCATGCATCGTCGAGTTCTATGATCAATTCTTTGCCCCACAACAAGGTGATCAATCTTGCTGGATGAGTTAGAGATACATCAACCTCTTGTACCAGATATTAATGTCATGATTGAGTATCGAGAGGAACTTGCAGTTACTAAGTTCCTTTCTACTCTCAAACTAGAGTTGGTTTCACAGCTTCGAGGTCACATATTGGGCGGTGATACTATTCCTTCCTTGATCATTGCATTCTCCCGTGTGCTGTATATTGCCATTAGTACTCTCATTGTGTATAGTGATCAGTTTGCCTTAGCTACCTATGGACGTGAATGTGACATAGGTTATGGTCGCAATCGCAGATGAGGATGTGAATCAAGGGGATGATGCAATTCTAGATGAGGCAATCTAAAGTATGATCATTGTGGACACACGAATCACTCCTTAGATCATTGTTGGGTGAAATTTGGAAACCTAGACTGAACTAATACTATTATAGAGGTGATTCCTTCTATACATATAGAGGCGATTAATACTGTCACTATCCCTCAGGTCGACTATGAGAGACTTCTTCGATCGGTCATTACTACACTTATTGCTACTCATATTATTGTCTCAGGTACATAGGCTTTATTTACAACGTCTGGTAAGGATTGAGTGGTTGATTCAAGTATATGTCAAAGTATACATCTGTTTGACACAGTGTTTTCTCTACATTATCTTCTTCTGTTTCCATACCCTTCGCTACTGTTGCTAACGTGACTTGTTATATTATCTATGGACAAGGGGATGTGTTCTTACCCAACAACCTAACACTTCATGATGTCTTATATGTTACTACTTTTCCTACTAATTTGTTATCTTTAGTCAGTTTACTAAAGGTCATCATTGTGCAGTAACACTTTTTTCCACTTATCTTCACCTGCAGACTGGGAGGTGGATTGATTTAGAACCTAAGAGTGATGGTCTATACTGTCTCAGTGATTGAAGGGAACCTGTTGCTTCTACTTACACTTCAGTTACTATTGAGTCACCATATTTGTGGCACTATTGTTTGGAACATCCTTCTTCTGTCAAATTAAAGAGCCTTTTGCCAAAGTTTGTTCCAATCAATAATTTTAAATGCGAATCATGACAACTTGGGAATCAACGAAGATCCTCATATCCACTACGTCAAGGAAAATAGATCCTATGGAGTTGATTCACTTTGATGTTTAAGGTCCTTATTGAGTTGAGTCTGTTCTAAGTTTTAGGTATTTTATTGTTGATTATTTTTCTATATTAACTTGGGTTTATCTTCTAAAAAGTTGAGCTCAAGTGGTTAATATCATTAAAATTTTCTTTAATGAAATAATAACTCAATTTTAGGAACCATTACGTATTTTTCATACTGATAATGTCCTTGAATATATTCAATGTGATGTGCCTCTTTTGTGTGAAGCACATGGAATTATCCACCAGACCTCTTGTCTTAGAGCATTTTAACAAAATGATTTAACAGAATGCAAACATCGTCACTTGCTGGATGTTACTAGGACTCTTATGGTACAAATGAAGGTACCTCCATCGTTGTGGGTCGATGCAATTCTCATTGCATGTCACTTAATAAACAGAATGCTTTCATCTGTCCATGAGTATATTCCTTACTGTCTCTTGTTTCTACAAAATTCCGTTTTCTCTGTTTCGAAAAATTTTCGGTTGTCTGTGCTTTATCAAGGATACTCATTTGAGTCTGGACAAACTTTCTTCACGGTCGATTCATTGTATGTTTATCGGCTTCTCTCGTACTTAAAAAGGTTACTGATGCTATGATCCGGTGCATAAAAAATATTTTGTTTCTGTAGATATAACTATCTTTGAGAACATTCCTTTTTCTATTTCCATGAGTAACTCCTCTGTACTTCTACACAAACTATTACTGGAACTCTTGGTGCAAAACCTATTTAGGTATATGTCAAGAGACTACGACAGAAGATACAGATGTTTCCACAAGTACAGATCATTTAGCTTCTTTTGATGTAGGTTTAGCTCCTCATAGTGTCATTCTCAATTCACCTGCATCTTCAGAGTTTGATATCCCTATAGTCCTTTGAAAAGGTACCCACTCTACCACACATCCATTATCCAATTTATTAACCTACGATAAACTACACCCTATGTATTAAAGTTTTACTTTGTCTTTGTCATTTGTTTCTATACCTAGAAATTATTAAGAGGTCTTACAAATCTCTGCGTAGTGAGCAACCATGGATGAGATATTTGTCCTATAGTCTCGTGGGACATGAGATATTATCATTCCACTTGTCGATATAGAGATTGTGAGTTGCCCTTGGGTTCTTACTATAAAATATAAACCTAATGGCACAGTTGATAGATACAAGGCTTACATGGTTGCACGCGGTTTCACTTGAACTTATGACGTTAGTTATTTTGAGACCTTCTCACCTATTGCATGAATGAATTCTATCAGGATTGTATTCTTTATTGTAGTGAATCAAAGGTGGCCTATATACCAGCTTGATGACAAGAATGTTTTCCTGTAGTGATCTGCTTGAGGAGGTATATATGGAGCAACCTCTTGGATCTGTTGCTCATGGAGAAATGCGTGTGTGCAAGTTGAATAAGACAATCTATGATCTCAAACAGAGTCCTTGTGCCTGGTTCAACAAATTTAATGAGGTGCAGTTTGACTTTCACAAGTGCAATGCTGATCATTCTGTGTTTGTTAGACAAAGGTCTACTGGTTGCATCATCTTGATTGTTTATGTTGTTGATATTCTGGATTGGCAGTGACAAGGTAGGCATCAATAAGTGTAGAGAATTTCTCAAGAAATACTTTGTGACAAAAGATCTTGGTAGACCCAGATACTTCCTAGGAATTGAGATTGCACATGTAAGGGATGAAGTTGTTCTGTCTCAGAGGAAATATGTGCTTGACTTACTACAGGAGGCAGATATGCTTGGCTGCAAATCTTCTATCTCTCCAGTTAATTCCAGTCTAGATTTGTAAGACACGTCTTCTGAGACCCTTGAGTATGTTAGACATCATAAGCGATTTGTTAGGAAGTTGATCTATTTTATTGTAACTCATCCAGACATCACATTTGCAGTTGGATTAGTCAATCAATTTATGCATCAACTAAGGGAAGTACATTGAAAAGTATCTCTATAAATTTTGTCCTACTTAAAGAATGCTTTCCATAGAGACTTACATTATAGACATCATGGTCATCTTAAGGTCACTGGCTATTGAGATTCAAGGTTATGCTTGGGATCAAGGAGATAAGAAGTCCTCTTCAAAATATTGTACATTTGTAAGAGACAATTTGATTATTTGGAGGAGCAAAAAGTAAAATGTTATATCCAAATCTAATATTGAGACAAAATATAGTCATGGTACATACAATGTGCAACATGATGTGGATTAGATCTTTTCTGATTGAGGTTGGTTTTCTGCCTAAAGGACCTATACCTATGTTATGTAACAATCAGGCGACTATCTATATTGTCAACAATCTTGTGTTTCATGAACGAACAAAGTACATTGAGGTGAATTATCATTTTATCAGGAATGCAGTATTGGATGGCTTGATCACTACTCTTTTTCCTTCTTCAATTACTCAACTTGCAGATGTGTTTACTAAAGGTGTGTCTATGGGCCAGTATCAGTCTCGTTGTAACAAACTAGGTATGATAGATTTGTATACTCTAGTTTGAGAGAGAGTGTTAGAGTTATTAGTGTACGGTTTAATGATAAGTGATTATTTGAATATCCGTTTATGTTGATGGATACCCTAAACCACTATATATATATAATTAGAGTGTAATAGAGACGGAGCCTTTTACCTTTTCTCCACTAACACTTATCATTCTTTTAATAGGCAAAAGGTGCTTTAGCTTTCTGTTTGCCAGGACTCTTTTCCTTGATTCTATGGTATAAATCATCCGTTTTCCCATAGAAAAGTGTCTTTGAGTTTCTGATTTATGCACCTTGATCTGCTTTGTCATTGCATCTGAACTTGAGCCTCTAAATTGTTGCTATTCTTTTCCTTGAGTAATTGATGTTTCAGGCAAGAAGAAAAGGTAATCATTTTTCTTGATAAATTTGTCAAATGAAGTTTGTTATACCATGTGTGTGTATTTTTGTTGGATGTTCATGTGTGCTACTTAGCTGATGCATCCTCTTAAGTGGTTGATGCTCATGTTTGATACTCATTAGTTTGTGCCTTTTCATCTCATAATTTGTTCTCTTCATCTTTTTTATTTCTTTTGGATGTAGGTTGATTGCAATCTGTGAAAACATTTATGCAGCAAGGGCAAAGTGTGAGCTTGAAGTTGAGGAAGTCCTTTACCAGACCTTGGTAGATATATACCGGTCACCTCACATGCTTCTTGAATATACAAAAACTGATTAGGTTACACGCATGGACAAAAGCAGCATTTCAAGAGGTAGCAGCACAGTGACACCTACCACTGGACAGCTTATAATTGAGTCATAGGGTTCTACAAGCTAGACCTGCATATGGCCATTGAATTTCTGTTTCTGGGAGGGTGCTTGCTGAGTATGTGACATTTATCAAAGAATTGAAATGCTACGTTGTAGAAACTGACTGTCATTTATCAGAAGGGAAGCAAGATTTTCGTGGCGTGGAGAGGAGAGGTAAGATATCTGCACACGCCACAAGAGAACAAGCTGTGCCTAGAAGGTATAGTGACACAAAAGAGAGGGAGTGTGACCGATTTGCATGTCTAAGTGGTCCATTTGACTTGGAGATTGACTATTCACATACAAGTATATAGGTTGTGAAAGATCTTTCAGACTCCAGCTTGTAATTGGGAGGACAATATGGCATTTGTGTAGAATCAGTCGGTTTTTCCTCATTTCTCAGCATCACATGCAACGGATGCAGTAGAGGCAACAGGAGGTGCACATTATTTCTGTTTTCGTACAAATTGGATTTAACAACTAATTCGTCTACACTGTGTAGTCCAAATGCTTGTAAAGTATTGATTCTACGTTTTCCTGTAAATATTTGATTTGGCCTGAAGGAAACAAGCTTATGTGCTCATAGGATCAATCCAAAGTACCATGAGGATTATACATGATAACTACGTCAGATTTAATTGATTTTACATGCACACACTGTGCGTGGCAAAGGGAATTGCAACGGATTTCATTAGTTGACTATGCAATACAAGTGAAAGACCAAATGCATGTAATATCCATAACATCTAAACAAATTTATGGTATTGTTTTTTTTTTTTTAGACTAGAATTTAATGTATTGATAAAATGGTTAGATCTAACATTGCCATTGAAGCTGCTTACCGTTACCAAAAAAAAAAAACATTGCCATTGAAGCTCAGAATCCTGCAATTATGATTTACATATAATTTTTAACACATGAAAATTGTTTTGACTGCTTTGGTTATTACAGCCTGTAAATCTAAACTCTACCCATTGTTTATGCCGTTGTTGGGTTGAAATAAAACTCATGTACTTCGTTGGTGAATTCAGGTTATGGATGGTTGCTTTGCAAAAGAAAAAGTTCACAGCAATACAACACCACAGATATTTGTTTTGCGAACACGGTCATGTCTCCTGGATGGGAAGACAACAAATAGTCAGCAATGAAAAGAAATACTAGCAGTTTAATACTCAAGAATTATCAACTCTATTGGCGTTAAAACTAACACTCCGCCAAGAGGTCGCAAGCGAAACATGGACGGTATTTGATAAATGACCGTACCTTCATGGTTGCTATATGATTTCATGCAAAACTCGTTTAGTTGTCTCCAATATTGATTTACGGGTTTATTTACTTGTTACTAAAGTCAATATTTTATCAGTGATGAAATTATCAAGAACCAAGAAATATAGGCAAGCATTTCTTGACATGGTATATTGTAAACAACTTCAACCCACCTCAACCAGTTTTTTTGAAATGGAATTTACTTGACCCTGGTGAGGATTATGAAAACACAATGTCATGGTAAACTCTGTTACTCGATGCTTAATACCTCTTAATCAGTTAATCCCGTCGTGTAGGGTTAGCCACGTCAAATCCCATCTCTCCACTACTCATATCCAAAGATACCTCCCATGTTAAATTATATATGCTTAAATCCCTTTCCATTATTTCTAACCATATAATGTTAGACCATCCTCTACTTCTTTTAACTCTATGAACATCCCTTTTCCACACGTGCACCCGTAAGTCTTCCTCGAATAATTCCATAAAGCATGGATACAACCATCAAGCCTAAAAACCAATAAATGGGCAACAAGAATCCATTCTCTCCACTTTAACTCTCCATTTAGTTAGATCGTGCATGATTAGATCATTTTTTTATCATTTATAACTATATGATTTTAGATCTTCCTCTACCTATTTTAAACTCCATTGGCATTAACAAATTTTCCCTTTCTTAGAGGTCCAAACATGTTCAAACCACCTAAGATAATTCTCTCACATTTTTATCCTTAATTGGTGTCAATCTCACCCTATTGCAAACGATATCATTTTTAACTTGTCCCATAGAGTCTTTCTAGTTATATACCTCTTGACATTGCTATTTTGACGACACTTACCTTTTCGGTGCATTCTTTTTTTAACCATCCAATACTCTTAAAATAAAATTCCAAAAGCACTTCTCCATTTCAGCCATCTGAATATCAATGTTTTAACTTGTTATGGATCCTAAATAATCTAAAACAATTGCTTCATTTTTAATATCGTCTCCATCTAGTCCTGCACTCTCGTTCTTTTACTTGTTTTCTTAACTTTCATCTCAATCCTAATTAGTTCAAATAATTTGGATTCTAATGCCTTTCTCCATTTTTCTAGTTCATCTCTACTCTAAATTCATCCACTAAAGCTATACCGTCTGCAAAAAAACATACCCTAAGGGATCTCTTCTTGAATTTTTTTTAATGAGTTCATCCATGACAAAGACAAAAAGATAGAAACTCCCCTGCCAAGTAATTCTTTTCTCTACCCTGCCACTATTTTAATGCTGGTCGCCACTTCCTCATACATCATTCCATGAATGGCTGAACATATAGATATTCAATAAAATTTTACTTTTAGTCAGATACGCATTCAACATACTACTAAATCATATGTACAATATTGATCATCACAAGGACGAAAAGTCATTGTATCAGCATGTTGTTGCTAAAGCCTCAATTCAACCTTTAACTCACTCGAGAGCTATAAAAGTTGCAGTATTTTAGATTTAATCATTCTAGTAACATTCTTGTTTTGTTTCTACGTGATTAATAAGAAAAACAAAGGTGTGATGCAGAATATCGAATGACGTATGATTCTCTGAAGCATGACGATCAAATCATTGAAAGAGCTAAAACAATGGTTATGGAATGCCTTTTTTTAGTAGTCAAACTAAATATTTGTAAAAGCTGGAAAACAGAGGAAAATCAACCAAGAAATACGTCCCACGCCCATAGACAGGCTATAATGGCTTCTGGTCATGACATTTTGAATGTTAACACGAGATATTTTTCTTTGAGCAGTGCTTACAACCAACAAGACAAATAACTAGGAGATGCACAGTCCAAAAGAATGGTGTGGTTTTTATAAACAATGTCAGAAAACTCAACTGAAGCCCAAGTAACAGATAATAACGGAAAGTAAATAAAACTCAGAAGCCAATAGTACAATATATAACCTATAGTGCCTTTAAACTAACATCTCCAAAAGATAGTAATAGGATAAAGACAAAAAGGTTAAAATCACTTCTTATATAAGATGATTAGGTAAACATGGAAGTTTCATGTTTTTCTTGTTGATAATGGCCGAAAATGTAGAAAAGAAAATGTATACCCTGCTTGTTATAAAAGGCATAAACATACTTAGAGAAGAAATATGCAAAATTAGATGTTTGACAGGATATGAAGATCATCCCCTAAAATCCTTTTTTAGGAATACATTTTATATGAGAAACATTCACAACAAAAGTAAAAAATTATTAACTCAAAAGGTGTTGCCAATATAAAGAATTACACACCATGGGTCGTGAACTCAATCATTTTCATCCTTCGGCTTCTTGACCCTCTTATTGCTTTTCATTGAACTTTTCATGGCACTGCGAGGAACCCTGTTTCCTATTATCTTGGGGACTGTATAATTTAAGCTTGCTGGGGCAAACTGGCCCTTGTATTGAGGATTTGCTTCAAGGAATTTATCCAACTCACCTGGGCCTCTTATCTTCTTTCCATTGGGCATTGTATAGCTAACATCCAGCTTAGAAAAATCACTTCTCATTACCATAGTCCTCTCCAAACCATGAGGGGTCTTGGGAATATTTGGTTTATCAATGACCCAAAGACGACTAGTATCGTACTCTAAATCACCTGGATCATCGCAGGAGACATTAGCTTTCTTGCTGCAGACCCATGGATCCTCGATGAATTTCTCTCTAATAGTCTCATACTCATCTTGTGTTGGAATCAACCTCCACTTGAAACATATTCCACATTGTACAGCATATGCACCAATAGAATGTGATGTTTTTTTCTGAGGAATTAAAAGAATAAAATTAGATAACAGAAAGGAATTACACTTTTCAAAGGAATTCAAGCAGGGCTATGACTTTTTTCATGGTAGTTGGAATTATCAACTTATTTTTCAATTTATCCTAGTTTTTTAAGGGCATAAATTAATGGTTGATATCAGGACTTACAAAATATTTAATTTTATTCAGTAATAAACTATGAAAAGCCACTACATGAAAATATTTCTACCATAAGAAGAATGTCCCTTGCTTGTGTAAAATTAAGTTAAGGCTACAATAAATTAATTCATTAAATTTCAATCAGAACTCCAATGAATACAAAAGTGACAGATGGAAACTGATACGAAAGAATGAATAAGAAAATTATCCATGGAGAACGAAATTGCAATCTGTTTACATTTCATTTGAATGTGAAGATTGTAGTATTGGCATGATGTAAAGAAAATGATAGAGAGCAACTAGACACGAATATGACTGAGAAAAATATGAGGATTTGGTTGCCTACGTTGCGACTCAAGTTTTAAGAGGCATCAGTTGCATACAGCATAATTTACTCTACATAAACTGGCAGAAATTAATTTATTTATAAAACAAACACAAGTAAACAAGAATAATGAGTTAAATTTTACCACAATCAAAATGTAGAAATTGCAAATTCTTGTATATTTTAGCTTTTAACTTGTACAAAAGCTAATTCAAAAGTGTCTCAGACATCATAAATACAATATCATAACGAAATCTTACAACAACAAATATTTTTGTTATATTTAATGTTTCTTGTTGAAACACATCTCCTTGTTTACACTAACCGACCTTCATGAATACAAGGAGAAATTCACAAAATACTTTCTCATCGGCATGATGAAAATTTTATAACATTTTTCTTTTCTTTGTTTTTATGCAATGTAAAAAAAAAACCAGTGCTTCTATTTTTCATATATATCGAGAACCTTTGTACAAAATGACCTTACACATTCAACACAATGGATCACCTGCTCTATTGGTACATACATCCATTTCTAATTATCTCGAAATAGGTGGTACTCTATTGCCCTATTTTAAGGTGTTCAACCACGGCATCCTAGCTTTCTACCTAGCATCGTGATGATTCTCAAGCAAAGACTGGAGTAAAGTATCATGCTCACTTCATGTAGGCCTCAAGATCATTCAAAAGAATCTCTTGGACATGCTCTAGAACTTCTTGAAAGCCGTGATTCATAAAGTCTCAGGATCATTCTAATTCCTTTTCTCCTAACTAAATTTGTTCCAGAAAAAAAAAAAAATCACCAACAGCAGAAAAACTACTACTTTCCGGAATTTACAAAAAAGAAAGAAAAGAGAGAGAGAAAGAGAAACCCAAATAACAGGATTGAAGTGAAAGCCAACCCTTAACAACCATCAGAACCCAAAAAAGGAGGAGGAAACACAGCAACAATGTGAGGAACACAGATGGTGAGGATTAGAAACGATATGGAAAATTGGGTGATGTTTGGTCGTGTTTTTATGGGTGTCATCAGATTAGTGTTCTTACCTCGGAAGATTTCTCTCCCCGCTTCATGATCCTCCCACCGTCTGTTGATGATTCCTTCTTTCTTTCCTCCTTTCTGTCGTTATCGGCAATCTGCTAACCTGAGACCGGCAAAATGGCAAATATATCCGACCACCCTCCTTTAATATATAATAACACAATGAAGTTGGTCGTAATTAAAAGCCTGTCTTGGTTCTACAATGCAACAAAATAAACAGATTTCTTTTTATTTTTTTTTCTTAACAAAATAAACAGATCGAAAACAAATAAGGAGGATTTCTTCTCACTTTTTTTTTCCCCCTTTTTTAAGATAGCAGTGTAATTTGGGGATATCACGTAAACCAACTTAAGTCATTGGTAAGATTCAAATCTAAATGTCAATAACTAACTATTATTTCAAAGAAAATGAGATTTTACTAACAATGATACATACTATGCGGTATTCTTTGCACGTATGCCCTAGAATAACATGTGTATTCTTGTGTTTTTACATAAAATTATTTGCATGCATGCATGCATACCCTTGTTGTTATGTAATATAAGAATTTCATGTATTTATCCATTAGGTTATGGTAAAGTGACCATTTTACCATTGATTTGAAAATCTAGAAGTGCATTTTGACTTTTTTGTTTACTTTGGACATGTTGACCATTTTATGATTTGTGCTAATTTTGTTATTTTATTTACCTTTTTATAAGGGACAAAATAGTCATATAATCATATGTTTTAATGGGAAAATGCACAAAATGTATCTCTTAGCTAACAACAAGGGTGTGTATGTAAATAGTGCAATGTCCCAAAGTTATACCAATTACTTGTGAATTTTTATGTGCATAGTTGTATTTTTCACTATTTCATCATTCATTATATTCAAACTCTCAACTTCTTACACAAGTATCGGAATACTTGACCACTTGATCAAATGATTGATTCTTCTTCTTGTGCTTTTGAATCCTGAAGTACCTACTAATGACCAAGTAACCACTACGAAAAACTATTATATGATTTTCTATTTTTTTCCATGGAAATGTGTTTGATCAATAAAGTATCCAAAGGATATTAATAGTTAATAAGAGAAATGTTTACGTAGAAAACAAAACACAGATTCAAATTCAAATACTACCTCTTTTATCACTGAGTGATCATTAAAGGACCTTAGTTGGTGATCCATGTTGTTTCTCTCTCAATAATGAAGTTTACTTGACCTTATTTTGAACCAATGCTAAAGATTCGAGTCATGGAATTTTTCAGTTATGACACAAGATACTTATTAAATTGAATAAAATGATTTTTCTTAGAATAGTAAGAATTCAACCTATATAATGAATAAATGTGATCCATTAATTAACTAAGGAAATCACATATTACGAATATAGTCTCCAATCAAAGCAGGATATGGAGAAATTGGTATCCTTCGTTTTTACGGTCACATATCTTTACGACCATGTAATATGAATCAAATGTTTCATTTTATTTGAGAAAAGTTATTTCTTTCTCAACAATGTTTTTATCATTTAATCTAATAGTGTTCCATTAGATAAATTTCAATTAGGAGAAAACAAGGAAGTTGGTCTTCTTTTTTGATAATTAATATGATCTCTTGATGTCGTGATTCTTATGCAATGTATATCTCCTACAATAAGGAAAATAATATTGTGATTAAGGTTGACTATTGTTGATTGAATTCAAATGGACTTCTATCTAAGATGACTACTAGCAATTGCTTGTTTGGAAATCAGTCTTCAACTCCACACGAGCTGCACAAGGATAAAAATATCCTCACATCCTTGATATTTACTTGTTTTTATATAGAAAAAACCCTAGTATGCTCCTCTAAACAAATTTGTGTCTGTCCTACGACATTTCAGACTTCTCGCTAGACCTGTCAATTTCTGACACGACACGATAACACGACACGAACACGACACGATATAATATTGTTTGGGTTTAACCTTATCGTGTCTCGTGTACTTATCGTGTCTAATAATTAGACACGATTATTAAACGGGTCGTTTTCGTGTCTAAGGTAAAAAATCCGATAAGTACACGATTAGTACACGTTAACTAATCGTGTACATAGTACACGACTAC
>JAMKQA010009155.1:0-18066 GCA_024699735.1 Posidonia australis | reverse complement strand
TGGACCTCTATTTATAATCATACATGTTTGCCTAATTGGGTCTAACGACTAGAAACGACTAGCAAATCTGTAATTTTCTGACAGTAGATTCGGTATGCCGATTTGGAACGGTCGACCGAAATCTCCAACGGTCGGGACAGATCGGTATACCGGAAGTTTTTCGGTCTGCCGAAAAGCTGCTTTTTCCTTTTGTCCATGAATCTTCGGTGTGCCGATTGATCTGTTGAAATTCCCTGGAACGGTTTTACGATTGTGGACGGTCGACCGAATTTCTGGTAACTTTGATTCTTTTTGAATTTCAGTGCTCCGAGGGATGTACCGAAATACCCTGATTCGGTATACCGAAATAATTCGATATTCCGAAATGTATATAAGCTACAAAGAGGCTTCTAACTTGCATATCAATCCAATCACATGAATATTATACATAAGTGAATAATATGCCTTTTGTAAATGATTTTTATATTCAGTACTTGAGTATTTCATATTTTCTTAAGTGATTATTAACAACTAATCACATGTCATTTGTTATCATCAAAATGTACTTATAGATTTTTTCAACAAGGCAGACGTGCCAACAAGCATGGGGAGTTGTCTGGTACGGTAGGCGCAAGGCATATTAAAAATTTAAATCAAATTTTGAATGCATGTGGAGTCACTATTGGTGGGAATACTGGTGATAGTGGTGATATGGTAGTTGGTGAATGATCGAATGGACTTGTGGGCTCAATTGAGCCCACTTCGTCTATTGAAACTCATGGGCTCAATTGAGCCCACTTCGTCTATTGAAACTCATGGGCCCGATTTGGATGAGATGGGGGGCAAGCTTATAGGTGATGGGCTTGCCTCAGATGATGATGGAAGCTCTTCATTCTCACGTGCTTCTTTTGGTCATCCTTTTAGCTATGTTGGTGACCATGACTTGGAGCGTGGGTTGTTTGGAAATGATAGCAATGCTCCCGATCGGTTGAATGATGGTTCTAGGCCTTCTTGGATTGAGATGGAGTCTCGTGTTAGTAGGAGTGCTTGTGGGGGGTTCTCCTTGGGTCCAGTTAATGGTGGGCATCGGGGAGGTGAGGGCCAGGCTCTTGAACGTGGTCGACCACCTCCATCAAGGTCGATTTCAAAATGTCCGATTACTAGATGGGTGGATCTTGTTTTTAGTAAAGCTTCAAGTTAGGCTCATGATGATCAAGCCTTAACACAATGTCCTGCCAGATGTGTGGGTGAAAAGAAGGGAGTTTAGTGATGAGGATGTGAAAGAAGCATTGGATAAATGGTCAAATGTTTGTATGGACTTTGCTATTGGTGCAAATCTTATTAGGAGAGGGCTCCCAACTTATTTGCGATGGCTTTGGGGTTTATCAGGCTTAGTTGACGTGAAGCCACATGGTAATGGATTCTTCCTATTTTAGTTCTCAAATCCAAGGGATCTTTAGAAAGTTATTGATGGTGGCCCATGGTTTATTATGGGACACACCGTTGATCTTGAAGAAGTGGAGTTTAGATTTAAAGTATGAAGTGGAATGTTTGCAGTCCATACCATTATGGGTTAGATTCTTGGTGCTTCTACTTCAATTTTGGTTTGCACGGAAGCTGGGTAGGAATGGTAGTGCCTTGGGGAAACCTATAATAATGGATGGAAATACGACTACTGTAGTGTGATTGGATTATGCTCGTTTCTCTGTGGAGTTGGAATTGGATTTTGACTATCCCACCACTATTCCTATGCTTAATCGGAGCTCAGGAAAGGAGACAAGAGTGTATTATGAATGGCGACTGATTCCTTGCTCTCACTATGCTATTTTTTGTCATGAACAAAAAGTGTGTGTGGTTAAGGTTGATGTCGTGGCTAAGAACAAGGCATTGGAGATACAAGATGTTAATGAGGTAGTTAAGGGACAGTCTATCGTCATGTAGTAGTCTGCTTCTTTGAAGGAGCCTACTGTCGCGGCTTCTAAGCGAGTTGTTGGTGTCAGAAGTGCGAGTGCAGTTGGGAGTCAATGTGGTAGTAAAGGGAAGGATGGCATTTCTCCCAAGGATAAGTCTGGAAGGCAAGGCACTTCGACAAGTTTTGGAGTGGAGCATGTTCAAACTAGTGGTAGTAGCTCTACACAAGGCGAATCCTTGGCCCTTGGGTACTCCAATCGCTTTGAGCCATTGGTAGTGCCCTAGTGGTCGACAATGAAGGTTGGGATGGGCCATGGGGTTGGTGGCGATCCTCCGGACCAACTCCTTTCCAAATGAAGATTTTATCATGGAATGTGAGGGGTGCTACCTTGGGTGAGCGCTGGGTTATGCTTGCAGAGATTATTGGTAAGGGAGTCTATGATGTAGCTTGTCTTTTGGAGCAGAAGCTAAGAACGGAGGAAGTAGTCTTGAGATTTGTTGATTCTGTGTGGCGAGAGGCTTCAGTTGCCCATAATATGTATGTTGCTTCCTTGGGGAAGGATTTTGGTTCTTTGGAATCCTCAAATGGTTTCACTTACTAAGGTCGTGGAAATGGATCACGCTATTAATTTTGATGTTATCTATGATGATAAGGCTTTTAGACTATCTGTAGTGCATGCTCGAAATAGGCCTTATGAGAGGGGGCCTTTGTGGTCAGCCCTTAGGAATGTTCCTTTTGCTAAGCTGTGGTTACTATGTGGGGACTTCAATTGTGTTAGAATCACTACTGAGCATGATGGTCTGATGCCTCCTATACCTTTGGCCATGAAGGACTTCAATGACTAGTTGGGAGTGGAGGCGCTTGTTGATATGCCTATGATAGGTGGACTGTTAACATGGATGGGTTGTTAAGGGCAGACCATGGTTAGGTCTTGGTTGGATTGGTGCTTTGTTTCTTCTGATTAGTTTCATACTTTTCTAGATAGTTATGGCACTTAGGTGATTAGGATACTTGTGATCATTGTCCGCTTCAGTTGTCTTTGGGTATGTGTCCTCTTCGACCACCTAAGACATTTAAGTTCTTCAATCATTGGGTGGATCACTCAAGGTTTCTGGATGTTGTTTGCGCTACTTGGATTTGCCCATTTTGAGGCAACCCTATGTATAGATTTGTTACGACGCTTGCTGTTACTAGGTGAAGGTTTGCTAAATGGGCTAAGGAGACTTTTGAGGGTGCTTCTCGGAAGGTAGCTAGCTTGCTGGAGTAGATTGTCAATGTCTCTGATGCCATTAGGCGAATGAAGGAGTCAACTGTTGTCAGCGGCCAACATTGTGAAGTTGATGTTTTACTTCACAAAGAAGTTGTGCTTCCGGTTTAGTTGTGGGCTGCATTGGATCATGAGGTGAAAGTTATTTGACAACAATCCTAGATTTTATGGCTTAAGGATAGGGATTCTAACACTTCGTTCTTCCATCAGTCTTTATTGATATGCCATGCTAAGAATGAAATAAGCAACCTTAAGGATGCTCAGGGTAATTTGATTCCTATGAATCAACTTATTGATGAGGAGTGGAGTTTCTACTGTGCTTTTCTTGCCTTGAGGGGGTCTTGTGAGATGTTGCCTCCAGGTCTCCTTCATCCTGGTGTCACTGCTGAGGATAATTGTAATCTCATTGCGTTGCCTTCTATGGAGGAGCTACATAGCAACATCTGGGGCATGAATAAGGAAAAAGCTGCTAGACAAGATAACTTCACTCTCTATTTCTTTTGTGTTACGTGAGAAATTGTTAAGGTAGATCTCTTAACTGTTGTTAATAATTTCATTCGAACTGGTAAGCTCCTGAAGTCGGTCAATCATATGGTCCTAAAACTAGTCCCTAAGGTGCAACGCTGGATTCCTTCTCTAATTTCAGACCCATTGCCTAGTGCAATGTGGGTTATAGGATTATCTCTAGGTTGTTCGCTGGCTGACAAAAGCCTTTACTTCTTCAGGTTGTTGGCTCATCTCAATGTGCATTTGTCCCTAGTGGAGCCATTACGGATGCCTTCCTCTTGGTTCATGAGATCGTGAGTTGGTTTCATGTTCCTCAAGGTCAGCCAAAGCTGCTGTTTAAGGTGGATCATGCTAAGGCATATGATTATATCAATTGGTTCTTTTCTTTTTGGGGTTTTATGTCAGTTGGGGTTTGATGCTTAGTGGTGTCTCCTCATGGGCTATGTGCTAAGGGCCTCTTTATCTGTCAATGCTAATGGTTGGATGTCTACCCCTTTCTATACAACCAATGGTCTTCGACTGGGAGATCCTATTGCCCTTTTCCTCTTTGTCCTGGCCATGGAGGTATTCTCTAAGCTTATGGATCATGCAGTGGCAGGTAGACTTATTATGCCACTCAAATAGGGATAGGAGAGAGTGTTCCATATACTTTTTGCTGATGATCTAATGTTATTTGGGGTGGCTTCTCTTGGCAATACTTGTGGTATTAAGTTTATCCTGACTCATTTCTTTTTGGTATCAGGGCTTCGAGTTAATGCTCGAAAGAGTATAGTGGTTTTTGGAGGTTCTAGGATGAATTCAAGGGCCATTACTTGTGCTCTTGGTATTCTTAAAGGTCATTTTCTACTTGTGTATTTGGGCCTCCCGCTCATTTCCAAGCACCTATCTAAGGAGCATTTCGTGCCCCTTCTATCTAAGCTTCTTGCCAAGCTATCTGGTTGGAAGCGGATGTTCTTGGTGATGGTTGGTCGTTGTGCACTTATTCAATGGGTTCTATACTCTTCTATTCTTTATTGGATGGCTACATTTTGTCGGCTAAAGGTAGTAATCATTGAGATCGAGGCTTTGTTTGTTCACTTCCTTTGGAAGGTGGGTTGCATCCCGATGGTAACCTGAAACTCATGTTGTTTGCGTAGGGCAGAAGGTGGGCTTGGCCTTCAGTAGCTATCTGAGAGCAATACGGTTGGCACCCTCAAGTGTTTGCGGTAACTTATTTCTGGTAGGGACTCCCTTTGGGTTCGATGGATAAGGGCCAAGTATCTTGTGCATTAATCTACATGACAGGTCTCTATAGTGGGGCAGGTTTCTTGGTTGTGGCGGGGATTTCTTAAACTCCACCCTCTCATACTTACTTTGGTTTCCCAGTCTTTGCTGGTCTGCTTCTTGATCCTACTAGGGGTTTCTCCTTTATCTTTATGTGGAATGCTATTAAAACTCAATGGGATCTTGTATCTTGGGCATCGGGAGTATGGTTTGCTAGATGTTATCGTCGGTTCACCTTCCTTCTTTGGATGATTTTGCGCACAAGGATCAAGACTCAGAATAGGCTACATAGGTTGGGATGATTCAGTGTTTCTCGGTATGCTTTATGTTGCTGTGATTATGAGGACCGGGTGCATGTGTTCCTGGGTTGTTCCTTCTCCCGAAGTTTGGTTTTGTTGGTTGCTATGGCTTTTCATCTTGACTTCTCAAGTTCTATTGAGGATGTTTTGGCTCGGTTTATGGCTTTTAGTAACTAAGTTGCAAGGAAGCAAGCCTTATTTCTATTGGTTGCATTTGTCTACTGTATTTGGTAGGAGCGTAAATGCTTGCCTTTTTTATACCCTCCATAGGCTATAGTCCCTATTGCAGATTTAGGAGTTTATTTTAGGTATCTTGAGGATGCGGTCTTTTTACTGATCTCCTTGTTTTGTTTGGAGGTCTTGTTGTGTGTTTTTTTTGCAAACGATATTAATATTTTTTTTTTCTCCGTACGATTCAACCTAAGGAGGAGGTGGTATGAATTCTATTTTTCTTGATCAACTACATCATGATAGTTGGTTCAAGCAATAGTAATATTTTTTTCCTATTGTTCATAAGATTCAAATCTAGGAGGAAAGTATGAATTTCATTGTCCTTGTCCATCTACTGAATGCTGGTTGACTCTAGGAGGTCTTGTTGTGTTGCTGTGTACTTAGTAGCTCTTGTGAACTTCGCGGCTCTTGTTTGCCTACTAGTGTTTTGGGATTTGTATTGTTGCCTAATTCTGTTATATCAGGTTGTATCTATCCTTAGCACTTGCAGTGATAAGTGGTTCTTGTACATGATTTGATACATGCCCACACGCTTGAGTGTTTAGCTCGCCGTTTGCTCGACAGAAAATATAATTCAAAGAAATCTGATTGATTGGGTTCTTCTACGGGTTCAATATAATGCGACCAGCTTCCTCGGTTTTTGTTGCAAAAGACTCCATCGTGGAAAACCTTTGTATCCGTGTACTACCAGCACCAGTCACCACACAGGAGGTGTCCGATTTGAAATCCATGTTGGAAGATATAATATGCCCTCAACCATACGCCACCGTTCCCGCCATAACTCCCTACCATGCAAAAACCCACCGCCACTCTCCTGCGCCTCCACCCCATCTCCCACCTCAAATCCCTCCTCCTCCTCCTCCCCGAAACGCACTCCCAAGTAAAGCAATCCCACGCCCAAGCCACCGTCCATGGCCTCCTCCCCCACCACCTCCCCACGCTCTCCACCCTCATGCTCACCTACGCCTCCCACAACGACACCCTTTCCTCCCACCTCCTCTTCTTCCACCACCACCTCCACCACAGCCGCTCCTCCTCCTTCCTGCACAACACCCTCCTCCGCTGCTACGCCAAGGCTGAGCTCTACCACAGCTCCTTCCTGGCCTACAACTCCATGAGGAGAACCGGCGTTCCACCCGACGGCCGGACGTTCCCGTACGTGCTCACGGTGTGCGCCGACGCTAGGAAGGTGGAGAAGGGGAGGGAGGCGCATGGGTCGGTCGTCAGATTCGGGTTTGGCGCGGATGTTTTCGTGGGGAATACGTTGGTCGGACTGTATGGGGCGTGTGGGATGGTTGGGGATGCGGGGAAGGTGTTTGGTGAAATGGGGTGGAGAGATGTCGTGACGTTGAATTCAATGATTTCGGTGTTTTCGGATAACGGATTTCCGGTGGGATCGGTGGAGTGCTTTGTCGAGTTGGTGCGGACTGGTGTGGAGGTTAATTCGGTTAGCGTGGTTAGTACGTTGCCAGCTTGTGTTGCGCTTGAGGATGGAAAGTTAGGGAAGGCGATTCATGGGTATGCGGTGAAGGTTGGCATGGATTCTGTTGTGACCGTAGGCAATACGTTTGTTGATATGTACGTGAAGTGTGGGGAACCAGAAGCTTGCTTGCAGTTTTTTAATGGCATGGAGGAGAAGAATGATGTATCTTGGAACTCCATAATTGGGGGCTATGTTCATATTGGCAGATTTAAAGATGCCCTGTGTATGTTCAGGGCAATGGTGGCTGATGAGATGAAGCTAAATTCTGTTACCCTCTCATCTCTACTGCCTGCATTGATTGAGCTGGGTCTTTTTTATTTTGGGAGAGAAGTTCATGCATACGGTATAAGGATGGACATGGATGGTGATGTCTTTCTTGCTAATTCTTTACTCGATATGTATGCAAAATCTGGGTGTGTAAATGAGGCTTTGGCTGTTTTCAATACAATTTCAACAAAAAATGCAGTCTCGTGGAACATTATGATTGCTAATTTTACACAGAACATGGCTGAGCTGAAGGCTATAAGTCTTGTTAGGGAAATGCAGGCTAATGGTGAATATCCCAACGCAGTTACATTTACAAATGTTCTTCCAGCTTGTTCTAGGCTTTCTTCTTTGAAGCATGGCAAGGAGATCCATGCAAAATCCATCCATATGGGCTGTTGCTATGACTTATTTGTTTCAAATGCTTTGACTGATATGTATGCAAAATGTGGAAGGTTGAACCTTGCTAGGAACATCTTCAATATCTCAGGAAGAGATGAAGTGTCATACAATACTCTCATTGTGGGTTATTCACAGAGTCGGCATTGTTCGGAAGCTCTTCATCTTTTCTCAGAAATGAGGCTAACGGGTCTTAGATATGATGAAGTTTCCTTCATGGGCGCTCTCTCTGCTTGTGCAAATATGTCTGCTATCAAACAAGGGAAGGAGATTCATGGCATTTTAATTAAAAATCTCTTTCATAATCATCTGTTTGTTGCCAACTCCTTATTGGATTTGTACACCAAAGGAGGACAAATCAACATTGCTAAGCAAGTCTTTGATCATATCACAAATAAGGATGTGGCTTCATGGAATGCTATAATATTAGGCTATGCAATGCAGGGGGAGCTTGATATAATGTTCAGTTTGTTTGAATCAATGAAAGATGAAAATGTCAAGTATGATTCCGTTTCTTATATTGCAATCTTGTCAGCTTGCAGCCATGGTGGGCTTGTTGAGAAAGGAAAGAAGTACTTCCACCAAATGCTTTCACAGAAACTAGAGCCAACACAAATGCACTATGCATGCATGGTCGACCTTCTTGGTCGAGCTGGTCTTATGAAGGAAGCAGTGGGTTTCATTGACAAAATGCCATTGAAACCTGATTCCAACGTCTGGGGGGCGTTGCTTGGTGCATGTAGGATGTATGGTAATTTAGAATATGGCAAGTTTGCAGCAGAACATTTATTTGTGTTGAAACCAGAGCATTCTGGTTATTATACCCTGCTGTCAAACATGTATGCTGATGCTGGGAGATGGGATGAAGCAGTTGACATCAGGGAAAGGATGAAAAGAAAGGGGGTGAAGAAGAATCCAGGCTACAGCTGGGTAGAGGCAGGTGACAGCATGCATGCTTTTGTGGTGGGAGAACCAATAGAGGAAGCTAAGGTATGTTTATAGAGTGCACATTTGACGAAAAAAGAGTGTTGCAAAAAGGAATTTGGTATAGGATATGGCTCCAAATGAAGGTACATTTCCTAGTTGATGGGTCAATTGTTCTAGAGATGGACATTGGCATGGGATTTGGTGGACTAGTAAATTTATCAGATATCTCCTGCTTTATCATCCCAAATGGGACTTACTCAGATTTGAAGCATTGGTAGCTGAACTGTGGATGGGAATACCTGATTCAAGAAGCAAAGGCTATGAACCTGGTACTTGTGAGCTTGATAAGCCAGAATACCTGTCTTCTCTTATAAAATTCTGATATTGGTCAAGTCTTCAGAAGAATTAACTGTCCCCAGGCTTCCAGCAATATACAGGTAACTGCTAGTATTTGATAAATACCTGTGCATATTTGATATACAGGTTACTGTCCCCAGTCTTCAGAAGAATTCTACTTATATGCACCTGCTCATATTTGATAATACCTGCAGTTTCTGCAAAGAGCATGTATTGTCATCAGTATCTCTATTTGTATCATTGATAAATATGTTAGCATGGTGTCTTCGTTCACTTCAATGGGTGATCACTCTTTTGTAAGAAAGTAACATGTCAAAATTCTTAGTGTAAACCAACTCATGTAGTTGAGTTGGCCAGAGGAAGTGGATTTCATATCCCCCTCTTAGGATCGAATCGTGCTGGAGTCATGTTGGAGTTCCTACCCAACTAATATATTACCTAGTGTCAAAAAACAAAAAAGGCTCCTACGAGTAAAAAATGAAGTATGAATGGCCAATGATCACATAATGCATGATAAAATATTTTGCTGTCATAAAATTAGTAAGCCTAGTGTGTGTGATTGTAAAAATCCATATCAGCAGTCCCTGATGATCTTCAAGCTATAGTGCTCAACTTTAATCTCTAGGAAATAATACTTACCTGCTGTTTTGTCATGCAGATCTTGCTTCTGGTAATGCTGTTGATCAAGCTCAGGATCAAACCTCATAATCCAAGGACAAAAAATTAAATGATACTGCACAGATCAGTGTGGGTACTAATTTTTCATTGATATTGGACTGAAAAATAAAAGCAAGGAATCCTCTTTCTCCTCCTTGAGCTGACTTTATTGTACTTGGTAAATGACAAAATGACATAAGCACCTCCTAAATAAACTCCTTTCCAGTATTATGATCTCATAAAGAAAAGTCCTTTTATTATACTTCATGATAAAGAAAAAAATTTAAAATATAATTTCTCTACTACACAAACTTGTCTTTTCTTGAGCATGCATGTTGTACTAATTAAAGTGATATGGCAATATTTTGCAAAACTTGTGTTTTCTTGAGCATGCATGTTGTAATAATTAAAATGACATGGCAATATCTTGCATGACCTTATGAAAATCATGTTCTGTTTAATGTTGTCCAGCCTTGATCCATGTGCTTATCTAATTGCTTGTTGTGCAGATTCAGTCAACTTAGTGGAACATAGAATTTAGAAAATCATTCTGACTTAGCAAGGCAAGAATCATTACGTGGAGATGCAATGTTCAGAAGCTTGGCTTCATGTTGCATCATATTTTCTGGGAGGCATATTTGGATCGAGGTATGAAATTCATCATTAGAAATGAGAAAAGAAACCTAACTTCCAGTAACTATTTCAGGTTGACCTCCTTTTTGATTTGCTTGGCTTAAGGTGAACGTGCTGCTATATGAAACCCTGTTTTTTCGCAATGGATGAACAACTTTATCCATGTAAGCATGAATCAAAGAGTATGAATGTTATCATCACACTTCTCAGTAGATTTGCAAATTACTGTGTTGTCGTTACACTTTCTATCTTTTCACCAAAGATCTTTATTTTCTTCAGATTCTTCAGAACAAAACATGTTGTCATCAACACTACTACCTCATTCTGGTGGCATATGAAACTCGCTTCAATGTAGTAACATGTGTGAGCACCTAAGTCCTCGTTTGATTGTCAGGAAAACTCTTCTGCCATGTGCTTACTTTCATATTTTGTTTTAGCTTCATTCACTATGACCATAAAAGATCGGTGCCGTTCTGTTAATGTTGGATTTGGTTATTACATGTTCTTTGAAACATATCGTCTATCTATCTACTGAAATCAGGCAAAACAGGTAGTTTTACTTGTTACGATGGATGAAACTGGTCAGTGAGTGTACTAGGTTCATTTGCTGGTGACTCTATATGTTTATTACCCTTTTTGTTTACAAAATCACCGTAGAAAATATATATTTATCTAGAAGATGGAATACAGTACTGTTTCTGTTTGAGGACTTACTTTTAGTTCTGAAATATCAGAATAAAAACGTCACAACCTTTTGATTGTGTTTAGAAAAATCTCTCCTGTGTGTTATGTCTCAATTCATGAGCAACTTGATTTTTTTTTCCTGTTTTACTGGTTCAGTTCTTCTCCCCTTTTAAAAAAAGAAAGAACAGTTCTTACTTCTGAAGCGTCTAGGTGAACTACTGCTTACTCTGAGTTTGAGCTGCAATAATGGTAAATTATTTACGGGCTTATGCACTTCATTTTGTTGTATCTTGTAGATGTACTTCATTTCGTAGCATCTATTTGCAATTTTGCAGGTCATGATGTTAATTGATGTGCTTCAATTTGTTATTTCCTCATTGTCTATGTTGTATTGCTGGTTCGGCACATCATTCTGCTTTTATGTTGTATTGTTGTTTTTGTTGAGAAGATTAATTCTTTATATAACTAGATGGAGATTGTGAAATTTGTAGATGTTACGATTTCTATTGATGTCCGTTAACTGCAATGTTAAATTAGTGAGAGGGACAGTGCTATATTAATATCTTATGGTCTTTCTTAATTTTCAAACAATCATGTGATATGGTCTTGTTGGAGTTATCTACACATTGCGACAAGAGGTCTATAATGATGTATAATCAACTAGAAAGGTATAATTGTATTATAGTTGAATAATAGTAAATGGTTTTTTTGAGGAAAATAATAGGGACAAACCCTTACTTTTGTAGATATAGATAATAGCTTTTCACATAGAGTTCATAACATATTCATACTGACAAATTTAAAGTTCAATTTTTAAGCTTCAATATCATATTAACGTCTGAAAGAAACTCAACACAGAATCAAGTGACTTGACCTCATTGTGTCCATTCTTGACATAAAAAGGCAATATTGGTAAATGAAGAGTGAAGAAGAATCGCACGCCATTAAAGAAGAAATGACTAGAGGTTGAATGGTGCATCTTGACCATGTTCGTGTCATTGAACCCGATAGCGCACTTGAGACACGTAAGTAGGGTGGTATTTGTTATTACTTTCATGTCCTCAAGTATTGAGTCGCAGATACCTTTACCAAAGCTAGCTGTCATAACCTATTAACCTTACCACTACTTGCTCCAGCAATTAAAAGCAAATCTATAACATAACATTATATTGATTAGGGCAATCAAATTGACCCAAAACCACAATTCATAAGATATAGCTCTACAGGAGACTTCATCTATAATTCATAAGATCATGGCTCATTTTACTTGTTTGTAAGATCATGTATTGTTAATAGACCTTACATTTTCCGTCGATTTACATCATTAAGTTGGATAAAATGATGCAAAAACTCCTTAATGAGAAAACAAAATCAAGATATCGTTAGTGTCTCCATTTCTTGCTCCCTCCCTATTCAAGCTGATCGATGCTGGAAAGGCAAGTTTTTCCAAAGATAAAGTTCATGTTAGGAAGAGATAGAGTCCAATTGCAATATCTGTCATTTGGGTTTTGCTTTTCTTGTCCTCGATCACTATTTGCTTCTTTTTGTTTGGTAAATTCTAGTCCTTTAGTGAGAGAAGGATTATATTTCTATATAGTTGAAGGATATTTCGTCAAATTTCTTTTAGTAAAATAACATTTTCTAATAGAAACACCACAGTAACTATTGATTATAGTTAAAAAGTACTCGAGTGAATGATTTTATAGTTGAAGGTACTGAAATAAAAAATAGATATAATTGAAAGTAATTTACTCATTTAACTAGTTTATAAGGAATATATATGCAAAGTATCTTTTTAACTTCACAACATTTTGAAGAAGGATCTATCTCCCCAATATCTCGCGAGATTGTCTTGTCTCAAATCTCACCTCCTCCTAACGGCTACCTATCATCACCACAGCACCCCACTTCCCAGCCGTCGGATCGGGACAGATAGACCCGTTGGATTTCGAAGGAAATTCGACCGTTGGGTGGCATCCTCTCGTTTCCCTGTGGGAAAAGGGCAAGAACCCGCACACTTTATATACCTCGCCACTGCTACGGCCCTACAACAACAAAAACAACAACAACAAAGGAAGGAGAAGGCGAAGGACCAGCGAGAGCAAGAAAGGGAATCGGAAGACGGAGGGGAAAGAGAAAGTGGGTCGTCGTCGTTTGCCGGATCGTGGCGAATCCTGTTGGTTTGGTGGTCTCGTCGTGGTTCTCGACCCTGTTCGGACAGAGCAGAGAGGGAGGAGGGGAAGGGGGAGAGGAAGAAGAAGAGATGGGGTCGAGGTTTCACCAGGCTGTGGCTCCGCAGCAACAGAGAGGTATGGTCTCTGGTCTGGTCTTGCTGGGTTTCTTGGTCTCGTCTTCGATTTTGGGGATGACCGTTTTGGGTTCATGGGTAGATTGTTGTTTTTTTTCTCTTTCTCTGGGTATTTGGTAGTGTGATGTCCTTTTTTTTTTTTTGCAAGTTTGGATCGTTTTCTTCTTTGTTTCTTTGGAGTTGTGTTCGTTTATTGAGCTGTGATTATGTTTGTGTTTCTTGCTTCTTGGATTGTGTTCGTTTCTTGAGCTGTGATGATGCTTGTGTTTCTTGCTTCTTGTATTTGGGTTTCCACCATGCTACTCGGAATCACATGTGATGGTTCCCGTTTTTTTTTTTTTTCTCTTATCGATGGTGGGGTTTTTGTCTATTCGTTTGATGCTTCAGGTTTTTACTATTGGGGTTTCTAGGGTGGCGAATTGTCTTCGTGTTCTGTTCCTGTTGATGGTTTCTTTTTGCCTGATGGGTTGTTGTAGTATTTGGTTCTTCCTTTTGGATTCTTTTCACCTCCTGAATTTGGGGTTTCTCTGATAGGGTTTCCAGGGATGCATTGACACTGTTCTTCCTCAAGATCATGTTCTTATCTGGTTTTTGTTTGTCTGATTTTTCTCTGATGGGGTTTCAAGGGATGCAGAATGTCATATTTACTTTCCGCTGATGGGATGTTCTACCGTTTGGCTCTTCTGAGTTGATCTGGGTTTCTGACGTGCAAGTCAAGATCACTATTAATGGATACTTTATTTCTTCAGAACATTGTTCCTGTCTTTGTTCTCTGTCTCTTTCTGTTTGTTAAATACTGTTTCTTTTTAGTTCCATATGCTTTGGGTTGTCCACTGCTTCCCTAAATAGATGAAAGTTTTTGTAACTATTTCCATTTCTTTTTTGTGAGTGTTTCCAAAATGGCTCATCATATCGACCACTGTGTTATTTCAGAATGATCATTTCCGAAATGGTATATCAACACTGATGTTTTTTTTTCTTGATCTTCGTTAAGACTCATGTGCTTATGATCTTCAGATGGCATGGTGGGCAAGAATCAGAAGCCTCCTACTGGAGAAGGGAATAAGAATCGAAGAGTGCTAGGAGACATTGGAAACACTGTGAATACCAGGGCTGCTGCTGAAGGGTGAGTGAGCATCATCCTATGAACCAGCTTTTCAGATTCTTATCTTATCTGTGATGTCGTCTCCAATTCACCCTCTTCTTATTCTTTTTCAGGAAACCACTGCCTCAGGTTTCTCGCCCTGTGACAAGAAGCTTTCGTGCGCAACTCCTTCGCAATGCGCAGCTTGCTGCCGAGATTGCTATCAAGGTAGTAACTTCGAAGGAAATTTTGGACGAAGCAGTCACTCTTATACATTTGTTTTTTAGACTTGGCTAACTGCAATTTGTTCCTGTCTCTCCAACCACTAATAATCTAATTAATATGCAGAAATCAGCACAACTAGACCCTGTCGTTGATGGGGAAAACGAGGTTGCCAAAGCCAAGGAGAAGGCCACTGATAAGCCTAAGCCTGAGGTTGTGACTGTCACCATCTCGGACAGGTCAACAAAAACAAGGAAGAAGGCACACTCCCTCACCTCAGTATTGACTGCTAGAAGCAAGGTAGATGGGTTCTGATTTCTCTAGAACTTTTTGTCTATTTCTGTTTTCAATTTCATATGAATATGTTGTTCATTGTAGGCTGCTTGTGGAATTTCCAATAAACCAAAGGCTGTGGTTCATGACATAGATGGGCCGGACGCCAACGACCAATTGGCCATTGTTGAATATGTTGAAGACCTATACACATTTTACAAACTTGCAGAGGTTTCTTCTATATCCAGACCTAATACTTATCTGTTAAAAAAATGAACTTGTACAGATTTTATGAAACTATGATTTGCTTTTGCAGAATGTGGCCAGACCACAGAACAATTACATGGACTCCCAAGTCGAAATTAATCCAAAGATGAGATCAATTCTTATCGACTGGTTGATTGAAGTTCACCACAAGTTCGAGATCACACCTGAGGCTCTCTATCTCACTTTCTACATTATCGACAAATACCTCTCCATGGCAGTGGTACGCAGGAGAGAATTGCAGCTTGTGGGCATCTCCGCAATGCTCATTGCTTGCAAGTATGAGGAGATCTGGGCTCCAGAGGTACTAGTACTACTACTATGCAGAGATTATGAATTTTACAATGTTTACACTATGACTTGTCCTTTTGTGGTCGAGGCACTAAATTTACTTGTTTCGCAGGTGAACGACTTCATTTGCATATCAGACAGGGCTTATTGCAGAGAGCAGATTTTAGCAATGGAGAAGGAAATTCTGGAGAAGCTTGAGTGGAATGTTACAGTTCCAACTCCATATGTTTTCCTAGTGAGATTTCTGAAGGCGGCTTTGTCCGACAAAGAGGTATCATAAACCATTCCAAATCCGTATAATTGCATGCATATATATTTACGAATCTGACTCGTTTCTGATGGCAGGTGGAGCATATGGTGTTCTTCTTGGCAGAGCTCGGTATGATGAACTACACGATACTTGCCTACAACCCGTCAATGCTAGCAGCATCTGCTGTCTACGTTGCACGGTGTACACTCGAGCGGAGTCCCCACTGGGATGAAACGTTGAAGCAGCATACTGGTTTCGACGAATCCGAGCTCAACCAATGTGCAAAACTCCTAGTGGGCTTCCACTCATCGGCAGCAGAGAGCAAGCTTAAGGTGGTGTTCAGAAAATACTCCAGTTCTCAGTATGATGCTGTGGCACTGAAGCCTGCAGCTGACAGCAAGATCTTCGAGGCGCCAATAGCTACATCATCCACATAGAAAGCTTTCTGAATAATGACTGATCTGATTCTTTATATACTTGTTAAAATGTCTGGGTTTAAGAGATTATCATTGTTTATAGAAATCATTCTCTACCGTAGAGAGATTTTCTAAATGATGATCGACGGGCTGTTTGTATATGACTCCTCTGGAGTTGGGTGTTGGTTTTTAAGTCAACTAAACACATTTTGTGTACCCTCCTTTTCTCAGGAGTGGTTGGTGTGGTGTTAGTTTTTAACTAAACGAAATACAAGTTCTTATTTCTAATTTGGAGATTTTTCGTTTGTTTACTACTTCCTCCACAGTAGAATCATCCTATATTGTGGCTATATTTCTAATTTGTGACACTTGATTTGTGAAGTTTTCTTTGGTAAAAGTGATAGTCAAAGATGCCAAAAGAGTAAAGATGGATCGGTAATGTCAGAACTGAGCAACAAGCTAAAAAGTTCGTAAACCAGAAACAACAGTGAAAGCTTCTAGCAGCAATTGGATTTGCAGCTAGAATGGTTCGAATGGTTTGCAGCAGGGCTTCATTCAGAGTTGGAGCCACCGCACCAAATCATTCAAAATCAGTTATCATGCTAAAAAGTGAAATATAATTATAATTATTAAAATTCTAAATGCAAATCCAATTCATAAACAATAATACTTTTTTTTCTGTATAGAATATAAAATTTCATTAGGAAAACAACTGACATGGCTACAATATTAAATTATTTAAAAGAATTCAATCACAATATAAAATTCCAAAGTAGTAAATAGAAATTAAATATAATCTAAATATGTTACATATATTATTATTAGATATAGGTTCAGTTTGATTTGGTTAAACTATTACTGAAACTACAAATCAAGTCATATGAATTGGTTTGAAATATCTCTAAATCAAACTGCACAATTAAATTTGAACAAAAATGATTTGGTTCGATTTGATTAACTGATTTAGACGATTTGGATACCTACTTGAAATGTATATAATGTGTGTATCAATTATGAAAATATAAATTATGAAATTTCATTCTCTATTTTTATTTATAATATTTACAAATAAATTTTTAGATCTAATATGAAAATATACTACACTTGAAATTAACTATTCACTCATTTAAAATAAACTTTTATAAAATTAAATGACTAAAAGTTAAAGATTCCAAAATATTTTTTAATATGAATTTTTATAACACAATATGAATTTCTAAATAACATACATTATTTGTACAAAAATGAATAATATTGATTAAGATTAGCTAAATTTACAACTTCAAAAGAGTAACTATATGTCTAAAATATGTTAGATTTAATCCAAGTGTGCTTTTGAAATATGTAAACATAAAAACTTGGATAGTTACATACTCCAGCAAATATTTAAAATTATATATTTTTAAAAGATATTTCATTCAAGACTCATATTTCATATATAGTCATGTTATTTAGAGAAATGTCATTAAATGAAATAATTAATTTAAGGAGATAATTAGTAGAAAATGTTGAGAACTAACCAGTTGAAGATGAAAAATAAAAAGAACAAACTTAGAAAAAAAAGGTACAATTAATTCAAGTTAATTTATATGTGTAATGAAAAAATGGAATATGTATATAGCTCATAGATATTAATGACAATAAATCAAAGGAGTAATATATGTAATTGATGTAAGATAACATATAGTTCAAGATTAAAGAATTTGGAAACTTAAAAGTTAGAGGTGATAACATTAATGATGATTAATAAAAAATGTAAATTATATAAATACTCAATCTAAATAAATACTCAATCTAAAACAATACAAATAGAATGAGAATAATTTTGAAAAGTTGAAAAGTTAATTTATTTGTAATAAGTAGTCCTAAAATCTTGAATGGATGGATTGGAAGAGTTGAGAAAATGAAAAGACACAATTCAAGTCGTGCCACATGTCAAGTCGTGCATGTTTAAGCATGTCATGCGTTAAGTTTTACATGTTTACATATAACATATCTCAAGTTTTGGAGGGATTTATCATGCTAAATGTCAATATTTCAAAGAAGTTAAAAGCTAAATGTTACTTTTTAAAGTAGTAAGTATAGATTTGTTGTTC